>VZTY01010737.1:48414-97493 GCA_013400935.1 Turnix velox | reverse complement strand
CCTCCCTTTTTTTTTTTTTTTTTTTTTTTTAACTTCTGAGTGCCTCCAAGGTACACAGAAGGCAGTCATTCTTTCCCTCTTACGGTGAAAAATGAATAAAAAAAATCTGTCTGTCGTAACAACATGAAAGCATTTCCTGAATTACAGCCCTAACTTCTGGATGAGGTGTTTGGCTGAAATGAGTCAGTGCAAGAGTAGAAGTGTGCTGCCAGACACCAAGGAGGAACCCAGCAGCCTAGAGCAGTTGCTAGATAAAGCTTTTTCCCCTTCATTCAGATCACTTTCCTATGGAAACAGATTGAAGAAATGCTCACCCAGAGTCAGTCAATGAAAGGGAACCTGTGCCCCACACAAATAAGTTGCCTTATTTTGCTCCTGAGCTTGGCCAAGGTGGGTATTGACAAACACTTTCAGCAGAAGGTATTGGAAATGAACTAGAGCTGTCAGGAGATTTTGCTGATTTAACAGGACCCATCCAAGCTGTACATCCAGACTGTCTGGAGAAAGAGCACTCCCTTTTCAAAAGATAATTTTTCAACACACTGCCCATGTTTGTGCTTTTGTGCAAGTGATGATGGTTCATAAACTTTTTATGTGATCAGCATTTAACAATACCTGGCATGTTGGCAATTCTGATTTAATTTTACAGACTTTTTTTTTCTGTGCCCATTGATATATTTTTTCCTTTCTGTGTATGTTCCCAAATTGATTTCCAATATTTCCAATTTAAACAATAAAGACAGCCTTAGTTTACAAGTCTGCAAACAGGACAGACAATGTATGCAACCTCCTCATTGATTGACTCCTCTGTTTTTATAGATTCACTCTCTTGAAAGAATCATTAAACACCAGAGAAAATTATTTGTTGCCATTGATTACATGACATACTGCTCTGACATATACAGTTTTTATATCTAAGTTATTAATTATATTGTTAATGTAATTTGCAGACTGCTAGATAAATCATTCAGCTTCTGACTGGATATTACTAGATACGTTGCATATATAAATACATCTTTGGGTGGGAAAGGAACTGTTACCAAGATAGATTAGAAGGCTACTAGTTTGCCTTATAAATCATTATGAGCTAAGAAAAACTTCCTCTGCCAATTTATTTTATTATCTTGAAAATATCAAGTTTCTCAATATCTCCATTCTTTATATGCTACAGTGATACACATAATCACTTTGTTTCAATAGAGGAGGAACTCACACAATTGTCCTCTTCACACTCTATCCTCATTGTCTCAAGAATTTCACAATTAAAGGTAAATAAGATACAGGATGCATAAAGCCTGGGTCTTCCCAAAGTCTTCACGAAACATTTTTTTCTCATCTTCTGGTGGTGCATATTTTGTGCTAGCTTCATCCCCTGCAACTTTGTTGTGGTTTTCCCCTCTCCCTCCTCTCCCCCCATCGATAATTGCCAAAACATTAATTATGAGAGCTGGGGCTGTGAACATGAGTAGCTGCAGTCTGCTGTCACTAGTGAGACACTCATACACCTTGAAGTGGAGGTCTATGCATTTGTACCAACAGATCGTTTTTAGAAGTCCCCCCCGTTTCTACTTTGTTTCGACAGGCCTAGCCTTTTCCTTAGTTTCTGAAGGGTTTAGCAACCACTATTCAGCAGTTACCCTGGGAGCACTCTGCAGATTATGCATGCTTGCCTGACATTTGACAGATGCCCTTAAAAGGCTGGGTTTCCTTTTCAGAGAGGCCAGGGGGTTGAGGAGGGTGGAGGGCTAGACACATTTTTGAAGTGAGTGACATATGTTTAAATGTCAAGGTGGTCTCACTGAATCGCTAAGCACAACCCTTGTACATCGAAAGAGAGAAAAGGTGGGAAATGTCCTTTTTAGTTAGAGCTAAGAATTCACATCTTCTAATATTCTTGAACCCAGAGATGACATAGTCCTTCATTTTGGAGGGGTAGCTGAATGTAGAAGGTTGAATTTTGTTGCCAGTATATGCTAAGACTCCGTTGAAAGTCTCCCCACATGCAAATAGTGAATAAAACATGGTTTTTAATAGGTACTGCTGAAAGTGTGAAACTCAAAAAGATAAACTTTCTCCCCTCCTTGCTCGACTAAGTCCATGTGGAGGATGACACTGAGCACCCTAATGATGAGCAGAGCCACAATCGCAGCACTATTTAGGCTGAATGTAAGGAGGATAAGTATTCAAGTTACCTACAATGGAATGAAGGGCAATGATTCTAAATCGAAAGAGGGGAGTTTTAGATTAGATATGAGAAAGAAATTCTTTACTGTGAGGGTGGCAAGACTCTGGAACACGTTGCCCAGAAAAGCTGTGGATGCCCCATCTCTGGAAGTGCTCAAGATCAAGCTGGATGGGGCTTTGAGAAACCTGGTCTAGTGGGAGGCATCCCTGCCTGTGGCAGGGGAGTTGAAACCAGGTGATCTTTAAGCTCCCTTCCAACTCAAACCATTCTATGAATCTCTGATTCTTAAAAGAAAGGAAAATTCTGAAGCCTCAGGTGAGCCAAAACCCTCTTGTTGTTCACTTTTGCAGCTTTCTTAGTTTAGGACACTTTCAGCATCTTGAAAACAGGGCTCAATACAAAGGATTTCAGCATCATAGTCATCATGGCTTCAGGGCCACAGTCATTTCCAAACTGAAACAGCAGGGTGGCCTCAAAGAAAGTATGTGCTACTGGTTTCAGGACTTGCTGTATGTCCTGGAGGAGTACTGACTGGGGAAGGAGCCATGCACATGCTGACCTCTTCCCCTTCCTTTGGGAATACCAAAAGGAGGCTCATGTGATCAAACTACATATAATTCTGTGTTCCATGGTGTCTTCAAATCTCTGGAGAGCCGAAGTCAGGAACATACCCTTATGCATTTCAGCAGGTAAAATGTGGAGACTCTCAAAGTTAGTAGGCTGTTCTGTAAAATGGCTTAAACATAACCATTACTGGTTCTCCAAATCCCTTTAAAAAACACCAGAGGAATTCCTGGCTTCAATGTGGATGCAGGTTTGAATCTCTCCAGCAGGTATTATGCTTGTTTTTAATGAATTAATTATTTGGAGGTATTATATTCCATGCTCATATGGAACCAGTAGTACCAGTTGTAGGAAAGAATGCTGCAGGAAACCCTGGTTCAAGGTTCAGTGCCCAGCAGACCCTAACAATCTCAGAGCTGATTTTTCCTGAGAAGATATTGCCAATTATGTCACGTTAGGCTGGAGGTAGATAGATGTCTCCTTGGGAGGGAAAAAAGTAGCCACCATCATTTTGACTTGTCATCTAAATTGAATTTGAACTCAGCTCTCTAGAGGAGCACAGCCACTGCATTAAACAACTAGAATAATTAATGTTATCATTGATCCTGCTCATCACTACAGATGTGTGAGCTCTGCTCATCTGCATCCAACTTCTCTCCATCTTAGGTAGTCAAACTGTGGCACTGAAGCAGCAAAGCCTGCCTGTCTTTCCAGCTGTGTAAAGAGAGATCAGCCCTACCACTGGTCTGACAGTGCCTAGGATTTCATGCTGATAGGAATGAGTGGGACCAAAGGTTGGGTGACAGATGAGATATGGAGGCAATTTCCCCTCATTTGCTTCAGTGTCTCCTTTTAAACATAAGTAGAAAGAAGAAAATTAAAACATCAGTGTCAGTTAATGCTGATGACCAAGTTTTAAATCTAAGTTTATGCTATAAAATACATATCAGGAAATTTGTGGTTTGTTATATGACTTGGAGTTTCTATGCAGAGTGTCTATAATATGGAAATAGTTCTGGTCTAGGAGATGATAACTGCATGTTTTGAGGAGCCTCAGCTCTAGTATAGTGAAAGCTACACTCCAATAGCTATTGATGTTACTTCTGGACTTCGCCCCTCACACTCTGGAATCAAGGCCCTTAATTAATACATGCTGCATCTACTGCCAGAATAGATTTTTTTTTTTTCATGGAAAATTTGGTTTGAGATCATTTGAAAACGGAATAAAACACAGAATAGATTTTGTGTAGGAAGTTTGGATAAAGTTAATTCAAAACTGGAATAAAACACAAAAAACTTCAGGAAGATCTTGCTATTATTCTTTTAACTTCTAGGTTTTTTTAAAGGTCTTTATGATTGCTGGTCCAATCATCATCTATAGTATAACATATATATCTATATATGTATATATATGTGAAAGATTTAGTTGCTAAAGGCTACTTCTTTTTGTTCTGTTTCGTTCTTCTCCTACAGAACAGTAGATATTTTTTTAAGAGGATTAAAGTAGACATTGATTAAAATGTATGAAAAAATTTGTTCCAGAAAACTGAGAGCAACCTTTTAACTGTCTCAGCTGATACACACAAATTGACTTTCTGACTGATAAGAAGAGCAGGAGGCAGACAACCAGGGAGGATGGAACAGTATCCTAGGAGTGATGACAAAAGGTGATGGAAGGATCCCAGATTATCAGCACAACCTAGGAAGGAGGTGGAGGAGCATGCAAATGTCCTTTCCTGTGCATGGCTTCTGTGAGGGCCCTAATGGATGGGAGGAATGAGGCTAAGCACACATAATACTGACAAGCTGTAAAAGGAGGAGGCAAAAAGCTCAGGAGACTGAGCAAGAGAGACCATATCACATAATTTTGTCTTAAAACTAGTTAACTTGTTTACTCCTGTTCTTTCTCCTTATTAGATTATTTCAGATCTTCACTCCAAGGCTGCAAAACTTACTTGAAACATTCAGGGGAAAATCTATTCACAGGCTATTTTTTAGTCCACCTTGAATTATAACTAAGAAATTAATTCAACCTCCAAACCTCCCATAGCCTTCTCTTCTTCCCTCACCATGCACTTCTCACTGAGGAAGTGGCGAGGCAAACACAGTGTTGCCTGTTAATAAAATGCACATAGATAAAAGACATAAAATTAACATATCTTGAGATTATAGAATCACAAATTCTATTCAGTCTTCTGTTCCAGCAGCCTCTCTGCCAGTTATTAATTTGACCTTTGCAAATACTCTTTGCAGTACGTCACATGGTTATAAATCAGAGGTGCCTTCAAAACCACACGCAAATCTCCAAAATATAGTGTGAATTCTTCTAGTGTAAAGCCAAGCATTCAACCACAGGTAATGCAATTTAAAGTGCTTTGGTCTCTGTAGGCTGAGAATACAGTTTTGCCTAAGGCTGCATGGCAAGTGTGTAGTGCAGCTGGAGCAGGACACAGTCTGCACAACCCATGAGTTCCCTGGCTCTAGAGACACCCTCTATCTTCTCTCTCCTCGCTGTCATGTCCTCTTTCTTTTGAGATTTATAAACTCAAGCTTGTCTAGGGTAAGACTTGTAAATTGTATGCCTTTAAAATTGCAAGTAAAAAACAAAAGGGAGGGGATATCTTGAACAACTGTGTGGCTTGCTGTTTTTAGCCTTTCCAGAAGAGCAGCTGTTGTTGTTTTGACTACAAGAGAAAGTGGCAGAAGTAAGATCTGCTCTTCTTTATCACCCAGTCAAGCAAAAAGAGGTAAAAAAACTCCAGCTGTTGGTAGTTTATATCATCTGCTGTCTGCTGGACCATGGAGAAGCCCTACAAACATGAATCTGTGGATGCTATTCATTCTTCAGCAAGTGAATTCAGTCCAGAGGACGCAGGCAGAACTGATGCTCATTTGGCATGTCTCTGCTAAAAAACAGTTGCATGCAGTAGGTGAGTCTTGAGTGTGTCAAAACAGACAAAATTGTACTTTCTGCTCTTTGTAATTTGATGTCAACTAGTATATGAACACTAACATATTACTGGTGTTTTACCATAGAATCACCTTGGTCGGAAGGGATCTTTCAGATCATCGAATCCAACTGTCAACCCAACTCTCACAAGAACCATCACTAAAGCATATCTCTAGGCATTACCTCCACACTACTCTTAAATACCTCCAGGAATGATGCCTCAACCATCTCCTTGGGCAGCTTGTTCCAATGCTTGATAACTCTTTCAGTGTTAAAATTTCTCCTAATATCTATTCAAAATCAATGCTGAAGCAACTTGAGGCTATTTCCTCGTGTTTTATTGTCTATTACTTGGGAGAAGAGACCAATCCCCACCTCTCTACAACCATATTTCAGGTCGTTTCAGAGAGCAATAAAGTCTCCCCCAGCCTCCTTTTCTCCAGGCTAAACAAACCCAGCTCCCTCAGCTGCTCCAGACCCCTCTCCAGCTTTTTTGACCTTCTCTATACCTGCTCAAGCACTTCATTGAATTTTATGTGTAAGGGGTCCAAAACCAGACACAGTACTTGGGGTGAGGTCTCACCAGTGCTGAGCACATGTGCTGCTTCTCAAGTGAACCACCATAAGTGAACCACCATAAGTCAGGGACCAGACCTGTTCCTGATAAAACTCTTTGAAAGCAAACTGCTTGACAAGCAGCTTGTTAAGCTCCAGCAAATCGATGTCATTATAGCATCTACCCTTAACTGCTGCCCTCAGACAGCCCTTTTTCAGCACAAGAAAAGGCTCTGCCGAGCCCCCCCCTCCATCAGCACAACGAGCGCAAAAGGCATTTTCTCTTTTCACCTTGCAAACCAATCCAAACCCGTGCATTGTCTTTTCATGTTTTGTTGCAGTCCAAGGGCAAGGGTTATTTAGGAACCTGAAGCTGTAGATCTGCACCTGCAAGCACCAATGTGCTTCTTCAGATCTGAGCAGAAGCCTTCTGTCTTGGTGCTGTTAAAGGTTTTCAAGACCACGGGTCCCGTTACCGGTGCATTAGCCATTCATCTTCCTCTCAAAAACCTTGCAGAGCAGCTAACAGCTCCATGAAGAACTGTTGACATTGCTAATGTTTACGGATTAGAAAGTGTTAGTTCCGTGCAAATTACACGTAATTACTGTTGTAGGATAATAATTATTTTTCATTAATAGAGTCCTAAATCTTTGAAAGCCTTAAATGCAGTACATCTCATTATGTTACACAGCACAAAACCAGTGAAACCCTTTCATTAATTCATTAATGACAGATTATTATACATGCTACCAAGTGCTATTAGTACACTGATATACACAGCTTAATTTAGAACTTTAATATCAGAGTTTTAGTTCTTCAACCATGGAAATTCATCAGAGAATTACTATGAAGATAAATTTTCATTTGATATTTTCTTCTCCAACAGCATTTTCTACCATGTACTCATTCTTTTTACAATTCAAACAATAAGGGGGAAAAAAAAGTATGTTTTTAACTTGGAGATGTACTTTTTCTTTTTTTCCCAAAGCTGGGTATCATTTCATTAATGGGCTTCCAGTCAGGAAAACTATCAAAATCAACTGTGCTCTCCCTTTTGGAACTGGTGAATTCTCTCTCAACCCATTTGAGGGACCAGGCAGATCTTCTTAAACAACTAAATCAAGCCTTTGCTTCTGAACTTCTACACTTTCCCAGTGCGCAAGTGCCAGGAAAATCTGCAGGTTAAGATGTTTGTGAAAGGAGACTAATCAACATCATCTTGTCAGACAGAGTGATTGAGAGCACGAGTCTTGGTCATTCCATACCTTTGTTATCTGTGGAGGCAAGTGGGTACACTTGGCATGTAAATGCTAATACAGCCCTCTGGTATAGCTCAAACATATAGCGCCCCAGAAGCTCCTTTATGACTCTAGAAACTCTGCCCTGAAGATCTACACCTCAGTCCCAGACAGCTGCCTGGTTGGGTATGAAAGCTGCAACTTGGTGGTGGCTGGTGAGCACACCTTGAATCAGGCTCTGTCTGGTCACCTCCTTGAGTACAACCAGAGCATTCAGGTCATTGAGTCTAATTGAACTAGCATTAGCATTACATATGAATAGTAGATGACTGAAGAAAAAGATAGACTTGTTTCTGCCTGGATGTACTCTTGCGATGAACCAATCCAAGATTAAATGCACCATTCATCATTGCTTTCTTTTTGTGAACTCAGCATAAAATATGGAGTCCAACAGAAAGAGAAAATGTCTGGAAATGTCTGTTGGTAAAGGTGTTTCGCAGGAGATCTTGTAGTAGCTTCTGCTTGATGGAGAGGATTCTTTTTCTCCTTCTAAAATGGAAGCAGAAATGTACAGATCAAATACCCCGCTCAAATAGAGTATTACAGGAAAATGCACTTGGGACAGTCTTTTCTTTCTTTCCTACCCCTGAATGGTGCTGGGGTGTTCTGGTGATTGAGAGACCCTACTTAATTGTACCTACACTTAATATAGAGCTTCAGTTTTGCAGGGAAACTTCTGTTGTGCAAGAAAGCCCAACCTTTTGAAATGTGCAGTATCAAGTCAGAGAGCAGAGAGCTATTTTTACATTTGTGCCAATAAAAAAAAAAATTTAAAACATTATAACAATTTATTCAATCCTCTTCTAATATTCCATTCATTTTTCTAGTGTTAAATTGCAACATAGGAAAGTGCTGAAAAATATGAAATCAGAATTTTGTGTCTTAAACAAGCTGAAGTCAAAGTTTCAACTCTTTCACCTAGAAAACAATGTTGATAATGTGTGCCTGCGAAGATTTTGAAATTTCCTTGAGTCTACTGCCTGTCTACCATCAGAAATGTTTTGTATTCATGAGGTTATTCAGAGCAAGCAGTTTCACATGCTCTAATGAGCTGTATGTGAAGACAGAAGACATGCACTTAACCAACAATGGCTTTTTCTCCACCCCATACTCAACAGAATGCAAAATAAATTCCATTATTTGCTTCATTTGCGTCTTTTGGGGGCACTAATATATGGTAAACACTGTCAGTGCTTTACATTGACATCTGTCTGTGGAAGAAGGACTCAGAATTTAGTCTTACCACAGGGTGTAAATTATTGCTGACCTTCTGAAATGAGAATCCCAGACAGTGGCTGGGAACACCAGGAGTGGGGATGTCCCTGCAGGCCAGCCAGTCTTTGAGAATCTCTTTTAGTGCTCATCGTAAATCCTGAAGATGTACAGAAAACTTTAGTTCCTGTGATGCTTTATAAACCACAGGAATATGTTTAACACATTAATAAAGAGGAAAAAAACCCCAGCCAAACAAACCCTCGGAACAATCCAGTTCCTGTCATCTCTCTTGATTTTTCACTTAGTAGACTTCTTTATGGATTAAAAAACTTTTTTTCTTCTTCTTCTTGTAAAGAGTGTTCATTGAAGCTTGGCCAATAGATGGTATCACCCTTTCCAAAGTCTATGCTATGGGAGGCCTATGGAAGCATATCTGCTCAAGGCATTCATGCAAATTATTACTTACTGCCCTATATGCTCATAAATTAATAGCTTCTCTGTGGATGAAAAACAGAAATTAGACAACCATTAAGGTTGAACAATGTATAAAGAATATTAAATATTAATATATGAAATGAAAAAATATTGCAAGAGATATGAATAGATATGCCAGGAGCATAACAAGCCAAACCTAGGAATGTAAATAATAAAAACATGTTTTCAGCTAGATATTCTGGATGGTTTAGTATTCAAATTAAAGTTTGTTTTCCCATTCAACAAAAACAAAACAAAAAAAGTATTTACCGTTGTTGCCTTATTTGCATGAGAGTTCATTTTCCTCCCCGCGAACAGAAGCAGATCTTGAAGCGGGGGCGAATCGGGGTGGAAGGGCCGCTTTCTCATCTGCCTGTTTTTCAAGGCGAGGTGTGGATGGCAGCTCTGCAAGTTCAAGAGCAAGAATACCCCTTAACGATTTTAAGTGCTATTTGAATGAATAATTGCGAAGCGAGCTTGTGCATTTTAATGACTTGTGTCGGCAGCAGCTTATAAAATTGAAATGGAAATTGGGCAAAGAGTTTACCTAATAGTGGGATAAGATTGCCTGTTGCTAAAGCACTGTGGCTGGCTTCGTGTGTGTGTCACTTGTCTCTGGCAATGATGACTCTCGTTAGAGCCCCATCAGAGCTACAGAACTACATTTCACATGGTGCAGCAGCCGTAAACAATCATGTTTAAAAGGACCCGATTTCTTTGTGGATCCAAGTTCATTTTTTGAATCCATTACACTCTGGCCAGCTCTAGCTTATTTCTACTAATTCTGAATGAAGTGCTCCTGCTCTGTGTCCCCTTGAGAATTATTATGAAGGTTTTCTGTATGGATTTTGACCTTGACCGTAGACTCCTTCAGCCACAGCAGACCTTCATTCAGCCTCCTGTTAGGTCCCTAGGAGTGACAACTGCCTCCATAATAAATATACACTTAGTGAAACATTGGATGGAACACAGCCCTGACTCTATATTATAGATTTTTTTGTTGAGCCATCGCCATGTTCATTTCCAAGAGCTCAATCCAGACTGTTTCACTGGGTACTTTCCAAGAATTCTAAACCCACTCTTGCCCAAGAGTACAAATTCTACCAAGATACGACAGCACCTCACTTCTAAATTGTCTGTGTGTAGTTGTATGGGCTTCACTTCAGCTAGGGTACTAAATCTGGGCTGTTCCCATTCTGTGGGCTGTTTTGTGGGATTCACAGGAACGAGAAAACACTAAGAAGGAATCTGGTGTATTTAGAGTAGACAGAAAGGGTTTCTCAAGATAGTCCCAAAACAGCTTAATGAACATAGATATCTAAGGATTTCAGATCGAGATACTTGGTTTAATCAACACACACGCTCACATGCACTCAGAGCACACCCTGGCTCAGAAAATGATTAATTGCTAAAGCTTTTGATTAATATCTATCACAGAAAAATCCCAACATGCATCTTTCGAAGAAGGGTAGCTCTTAGTTCTGCCTGTAGTTTAAAAAATTCTGAATTCCGACAATATTTGAATGCTTGTAGGAAAAAAATGTTTCAAAATGACTGCTGCATTTTCATGAAGCATGGTAAGCACACAAGGCAAGATATCAAAGTTTGGAAAGGCATAAGAGTGAAGTCTAGCTGTTGTAGAGCTTGGGCTTCTGTCCAACACCAAGAAAATCCAAAATAGCATTGCGCAACTGTACTATTAGACATAAGGTCAATCAGGTTCATCTCCAAAGGAGGTGGCATCTGTTACCTACCTCATGTTTTAGTAAATAGTCTGGTTTTTATGTGACAAGTGCAAACACAGATACAAATTAATGGGAAAAGAAAAGCCCCAATTGTCCATTTGTGTCACATTGCAAACTGCTGGGTGAAAAACAGCCCAGCATCATTTAATCATTCTGTTTTCCCTTTCCTTTTTCACTCATTACATTCATTACTGGTCACAAAAGACTGCTCACAAAACAGCTAGTGATTTTAATTTAATGCATCCTTTCTAAAACCTGCAGGGAAATTAAAGGAGGGAGCAACCTGGAGAGGGCTGGGGAGCAGGAGGGGGAAATGGGGCTTGGCACATCTGAAGCTTTAAATGCTAATAGTCAAACATTTCCCAAATAGATCTGAGCTGACCCTAAACACATTGGGAGGGCTTAACTCATTAGTTTGCAAATTGAGTCAAATTGACACAAGGAGTTTCCTTGCAGTGCCTTTAAATCTCTGATGGATGCTGGTGAGTGACCTCTCAATCTGACAGGCCAACAGTTGCCAAACCATCTCAATATCACAAAATCCAATAAAGCAAACTACAGATCACCAGGGGCTGCTGCAAGTTTATTTTTTTCCCCACATTATGCAAAAGGTTCTTGTCACCACCCCCACCTAAATTTACAGGCATCATTGGTTTAAAAGGATAAAGGGACCAACAAATTTAACCAGGACCTGGTGAAATATTTGAGAAGCATAACAATATTACATTGGGGTCATGGAATGTCCATGGAGCACAACTCACCTGGGGTACATTGATCCAGCAAATGATACCCTCACAATTTTTCCATGTTATCTAGCATGGAGGGTTGGGTGGTAGATTTACTTTTTCAGGTCCTATTTAGTGATCTGCTGGATGAATAAAAAGGCTCCAATGACACTGTCAGGGTAAGAAGAGGGCAAGATGCACCATGATGAACACAAAAAGAAACAGTGCTGGGATGAATAGAACTTGGGAGGAGGTGAAGTTCACTGTAGCTGGAGGAATGGGATTTATCTCTTGAACAAGGTGTTTGCATCCAGCCTAGGAGCTGGATGTCTACACTGGCAGAAACTTGGGAGATACTGCTCTACCAAGACAGGTAGCTTTCTGACCTTCCCCTTGACTCCTCTGACCAGATCTCCAGCAGCAGCCTTGACACCTATTTCACCCCAGGCTCCTGCAGACTCTTTTGCTTCAACTAAGTCATTCTGGATGGGAAAAAAAGAGCTTTCTGATTTGCTGCTCTCTTTAAGCTGCTTACCTCTTTTTGTAGAGAAAGGTGCTGCAGTCACTAGACTCCTGTTTCTGGCTAGAAATTACCCAGGAAGAAACACCCTTCTCCCACAGATAAGCTCCAAAAGACCTTGATGGCTCCACTATGTACCACCAGAAAAAGCTCTTGGTGGATGATTTTGACAGCAGGTTGTCAAGGATGTATCATGACAAAAGTACAAGATTTCTACTCAGTTTTCAGAAATAATATCACAGCAACCTGGAGAGAAAAAAAGAAAGAAGCAAAATATATCACAAAAGTTACAAAAAGACTGTTTAAATTTGAGTTTAAGGCAGACTTGTCCAAAACATGCAGACAAAAAGTCCTCCATTGCACTACTGCATGCATCTTCCCTGGGATCCAGTTCAAAGTCTTGACTAGTTTCTTGCCTTGGAAATCATTCTCAGTGCTTACTTTTTTCCTTTTCATAGTCAAAGTGGGGTCATGATGTTTTACACAATGGTCTGCAAAAGCTTTAGCCTGTATTCTCACACCTTCTACTTCCTTCTGCCAGAAATGTGTCTGCTGTGATGCCCTAGTCAAGTAACTCATGAGTTACCAGTTAGATGCTCACTTGTAGCGATAATCAAGGAATGAAGACAAACAGCCTTGAGACACCAATTAAGCTATGCATTTCTTCTGACAGACCTGTTGAACACAATAGAGAAAAATACATCCTTTGGGAATATTCGCCTGTATCCTGACACTGAAGGTATGGATTCAGGAATTCATTACTGCTGGCTAGCCAAAGTATGAATGTGTCTCAAAACTGCCTTGTTTTGGTTGATCTTCTCCCCACAGGAGATTCTCCCTCTCTGGGCTGGTTCTTTCCCCCTCATTTACTTGATGAGGAGGAAACTTTCCCTCAGCAAGAACCTATTCACTGTCAGTTATTGCAGGCCAAGTGACCTTCTCATCTCCCACGTTAACTCATTTGTGTGACTGCCCTATAAACCTGGAAAACCAACTAAGCAGTATAAATAGTGGCAGTGAGTTAGGTCTGATAGAGGACTTCAGTACCTCCTGGCCACTCACCTTCCTGGTGTGGAGATTGGAGCCCAGTTTAGGAGTCAGAAATCTCAGCTCGGCCTCACTACTCCATCCAACACTGGGTACCACAGTTTGTCCTGTTGGTAGCTGAGTATTGCCTTGTGAGCATGCCCTATGTCCTCTTTATCTTGATTATTTACCCAACAGAATTATTCTGCAATGCAACCTGATTTGGCTGTGCTGGCTGGAGTCTCTGTTTCCTTCTAAAAATTAATTCTCATAAATAACTGGACACAATTTACCTTTCTGAGGAGGGTTGGAGTAAGAAAAGGAAGGCCATAGGAAATAAGATGCTGAACTCTTCAGTCAACGGCATCATTACTTATTTGCTCTCCCTTGCCTTTTACTAATGGGTGTTACGCTTCCCTTTATTCTCTTTTTGTTTCTGTTGTGTTGAAGAATCTCTTTTTTGGTTGCCTCCTATGTCCCTTGCTAATTGAAATGAATTCTGTGCCTTAGATTTTTTATTTTACCTCTGTCATATAACCCTCAATTTGGTGGGAGAATTTTTACAAAGAGGTTTCCAAGAGGCTTTGCAGCTCCTCCTGCCAGCACAGCAAACCATTGTGTTGTAAACACATCCAGGGCTGCCTGACGATTCTGGGTTATTGTGTTCCTAGTCCTAATTACCCTCTACAGGGAGAGGGGGTGCAGAAATATTGTGAAAAATCTCGTCTTCTATTGCTCTAGGTTTTTTTGTTAAGTTCTCACATCCTTAGCATCCAGCGTTCCTCAGCTCATCAGCATCTCTGGAGTTGCATGGTCCTTTTTATCTCTTTTTTGCCATGCATGCAGCATTTGTTTTCTCAACCTCCCTTCACTGCTGAAACACCTGAGGCCGCCTCTTGTACTTGTTGCTCTTTTCTGTTCTGTTTCTACTGCTCCAATTCTCATCTTGTAAAACAGCACCTGGGATAAACACAACATTTCAGGTGTGGTCTTAGGCTTTTCCAGCTGCTGCCAGGCAAGAACTTTATTTCCAGGTTCAGAACTGCTCAGCTCTTACCTTGGATTGTATTCAATGGATTGGGGGCTCCTTCAGGATCCTCACCCCGGTCATCCAAGAAAAAGCCTCTTGTCTGTGAAAACACTCAGTCAGCAACAAGGTGCCCTTTGCACAAATTTATTTCTATTTGCCTTTTTTAGTCTCTGAGCATTTTCGGGTAAGAACTATTCACACAGTCTTTCTATGATAGCATCCCTCACATTGTGGCCACTGCCATAAGATAGAACAATAACTGTTAATCTGCTGAGTGCCTGAACTAGAAGAGCTGCCTTGCTTGTGTGGCTGAGAGAAGCTCTCTTGCTGTTTGAGAACCCTCTTCTCCACATGGATATAATGAAATCTACAGGAAGAAGCTTTTGTATGAGCTTTTAAAATTCTAGACCTCTCTGAGATAAATCAAGGGCCCAGCTCTGAAGTCTTTTTGTGAGATACAACCCCACCTCCTCTGCTAATCTGACAAAAGAATAACCCCTACCAAGGACACTGAATGAAACACCATCTAGTTTTCAGTGTCCACTTCAGCCCCAGGAGCATCGCCCAGTCCCTTGATGTATGCCCAAGTCATGGGCCAGTGCCATCCCAGGTGAGACCCAGCTATTTATCCTCATCTGACCCTCCTCTTTTCCCCCTCACAAGCATTGGGAAAGTGCCTCCACAGCACTCACCACTGCAAAGAGCCAACACAGGTGGAGTGAATGGATGCCTGGAGCCTTTATTTAAAGCAGGATGAATACGAATGCCCCCACCGTGGAGGATTTTCTTCTGCTCCCTACTCTGGATCATAGGGTTTGGGAACCTGCAGATTTGCTTTCCTGGAGAGAGGCGAACTTCGATGAGAGTTTGAGCAGTGGAGTTTGGTTCCCAGCTATGATTATCTGCACACAGGGAAGTGTCCTGCTGAAGGAAATTACCCCGCTGAATGGCATCAGGGATACCAGGTTTTTAATTGGTTTTACATTCAGGAGAGTGGGAAATGTGAGTACAACATGCAAGAACAGCTCCAGCATTTCATTATTTGTTGCAGGTATTTTAAAATCAACAAAACTTAAAAAAAAAAATCAGTACACATTTAACATCTGTTATCTCATTTCTAATCCTTTAAATCCCTTAATTTACTACAAAGTTGTTTAAACTGTTATCAGCCTCTTTTGAGGGCTATACATCTTAATCACTACTATATGACAAATATTTGATGATATAGTATGTATTTGGCAAATACTTAGGACTCAAATGATAATACCAAAATAGAGGTTTCATATGATTACAGAAACCAAGGGATTAGAAATTAGATTTAAATGGGTCCAAAGGGCAAATTCAAAGACTTCAAACATCTTTTTAAAAACAAGATGCCATGGTTTGAAAAAAAAAAAGCTTTCTAAAATGAATTTGCCGATGATCTCTCCTCCAGAAAAATTCTATCACTTCATCAAGCTTATTTATTTATTTAAACTGCCTTTGAAGCTCTTTTAATTTCAAGGAAAAAACAAAATCAGTTCAACTGCATATATTGCACAAGGGGAAATATAACAAACACACATGTAAAACCTCAGTGGGAACTTTCTCTTTTTCTGTTTCCTGAGGAGCAAACATTTCTCCAGAGCTGCTTTTGAGTTTTTGTGGTAAATCGAGCCTCCAGGCAAATCCTGGAGGCAATGAAGTGCTGAGAAGTGACACACAGTCACAAGGTGGGGGTTTGATCTCCAGGCTGAGGCAGTGAGCTTGAGGAGCACATGGTAGAGCATCTACGTGGTGGTTGATATGCCACATTGACTTCCTCCTCCTCATCTCAACAATGTTGCTGCTAACATTGCTGGACATTCTGCAAGTGGGCAAATGCCTCATGTTCACCTTTGTGCTGACTGATATCCGGAAGAAGGTCCAGTGCTCAGTTTGGTTGCCCACACTTGGATGGGTGATGCCATCCAAAATATTTGGCATGTCCAATATGTCCCCACAAGGCTGATTGATACGCGGAACCTCAGGGAGAATCATGACCTGGAGTACCTTTGGTTGGCCAGCTGGTGCCAAGTTGGAATTAAGGACTTGACATCTCAGCAGGGTTCATCGACTAACGTATTCTGCTGGTGTGATCACATCACTGCTGTTTCCAGAGCTACTCCTCCTGGAGCTGGCTTGAGCACCCCTGCTTCATGCTGAAGGATGGACTATGGACTCACTGAATGGGGGGAACAGTGCTGTCGACTAGCACACCTCCACCTCATTTCCCTTTTCTCCAGAGTGAGATAAGGTTGGGTCTGAACTTGTGTGATGCTCATTATCTCTGAGAGCCACTAAGCACCTTTAGAATCAGGTTCTGCAACAGTTTTAAGCTTCCATTAACTTTTTTTTTAATCCCAAGTTAGATTTCAGCTAGTTTTGTGCCTGGAGCTAGCTCGCTGGAAGTTTGTATGAACACTAGTGCCAGAAGAAGGGAGGGGAAAGGAATGTACAGCCCAGGGTGGGGAGGGAAGGTGGATCACCTCATCCTGAGCCACCCAGCAGCAGCAGTCTCTGAGGCTGAGGGGTGCAAAACATCCTCTAGATAATCTTTATTATTATGGATGCTGGAAAGTAGAGTCACGGGTTCTTCTTCTTACTATTTGTTTTGGTTTGTTTATGACACTGATCTTCAAAGCAAGCCCATCACCAAACACAGCAAGCTGTTCCTCTCCTATAAAGGATCCCAGGTAGGGAGAAAGCATCAGGAAAATCTGCTGTGACGTGGTGTTGAGAGCATCAGGAAAATCTGCTGCGATATGTTGTTGAGAGCAACACTGCCTTATTCCTTTGGGAGGAGGTTGAGCAGCTGAACAGGAGCAAGCATTGTGTCCTCAGAACCTTGTGAAGAGGATGTGATGGAAGGCAGGAGGCCACGACAGGAAGACTAATGCTGAAGTTAATGTGTTTGACCTCAGCACTGATGCCTACCCTTGCTCCTAGCTGTGGGTTTCACACCACTACTATTGGTTCCAAAACAGTATTGGTGAGTGACCCTCATGGATCCCACTGAATGGTAGGATACAATGAGAGGGATTAATAAGCTTCATTAGAAGGTTATACAGAGCATTTCAAGATGGACTGGGACTACAGGTAGATATAGCCTGTGCATTTGACCCAACTCTTCCTACCATGCCAGAAAACTGGAAATGCAATCCACATTTGAAGGGACTAACTTAGTGGGTGACTACTACTCACTAAGACTTTTAGGTTGTTTTTTTTCCCCTGTCCTTTCCTGCTTTGGTGTCCTTGCACAAAACTCTGTAGTAGCGAGTCATCACATGACAGGATCCCAAGAAATACCTCTGTCTGTATATGAAATAGCACATTTGAAAGAGTACATTTAAATTACATTTTGTCAGCATTGAAACTTCTGTCTTACAGAAGGGGAAACAGTCTTTGCTGGGTGTGCACTCTGAATGGGAAAGTCAGGAGTCTATGGATTCAAGAGGAGCTTTTGTTCATGCTTCAGCTGATGCTTAGAATAATACAGAAAAAGAAAAAGCTTGTGAGCAAAAGACAGGCTTCATTCCTGCTCATGCATAGAAGCATAGAATGGTTTGGAAGGGACCTTAAAGATCATCTAGTTCCAACCTCCCTGGCATAGGCAGGGACACCTCCCACTTGACCAGGTTGCTCAGGGCCTCGTCCAGCCTGTCCTTAAACACCTCCAGAGAGGGAGCATCCACAGCCTCTCTGGGCAACCTGTTCCAGTGCCTCACCATCCTCACTGTAAGAAATTTCTTTCTTGTATCTAGCCTGAATCTCCCCTCTTCCAATTTGCATTCGTTACACATCTTCCATCGTCTCCAAACAAACTCAACTCAGGTGTCTTGGGCTACTCTGAACTTCAGAGGCAAAGTTTAAGGAACAACCTGAATGCAAAAGAGTTCATGTTGTCAGCTACAAGAGTAAGAAAAAAGTGTTATCAACTGTTTAAGCACTGCTGACTAATGTATATTCAAAAGCAAATCAGCACAGTCGCACCCACTCTTCAAGCATCAAGGAAACCAGATGAGGCCAGTGTCTCAGAGATACGGAGTCAAAAGATTTTTTTTTTTTTTTTTCTCAAGACAGTGGATGGAAGGGGAGAATTGCATTAAAATGTAATGTTTGTCAATGGCAGCAATAAAAAAAAGAAAACTTCCCTGGCCATTGCTGGATGCCGCATGCAGCAATCTGAATACATTGGTAATGTGAGGGACTGATTAGTCCTGTAAGGCTGCCTACAGGTTAGCAGGCCTCATTTCAAATCTCTGACAGCAATATGTGTCGTTTCATGCTTCATCCTCATTCCCCATGTTCAACACAAACCGGGGTCACTCTATATATGGAAATCACTGTCTTCAGGGCAAAAAAATTAAAAAAGGTGAGATTGCCGCTTTAACCTCACTGGCCTCAGAAAATATGTTTTAGTCTGATACATTATACTAGTAGGAATTATTTATCAAGAAGATACAAGCTCGATATTTCAGAAATAATGAGATGTTCTGGTTTTGCAGCTGAAATTTTATGGTCCAGAGAGCATCAGCTATGAATCCAGAGAATGAAGTAAACTCGCAATGAATGATACACAGCATGCAGCTGAAGTAAAATGGCCGTTCAAAGGGTAATATGAAAGTTATAACACAGTGCAAAGCTCACTATATCTAAAGTGCCTTTGTTGGCAGAGACAGATGTTCCAAATACAGCATGGGCATGAGATGCTTGCAGCATTTGTTGAGGGAAGTTTTCTGCAGGAAAGGAATTGACCAGTGAGAAACTTCAGCTGGTAATCCTCAAATCCTGCAACTTAGGAGAGCTACTGAAGAACTCATGGCAAGGCAATTTGGTAGCAGAAATGCAGTGCCCAAGTACTTGGTGTGGAGATCTTAGGCTGCGGCAAAGACAAAGTTTCTGTCCCACTATGGGATGGATTTTCACTCGTAACTTCATTTTGCTAGAACAAATGTGAGTGCAAAAATCTGTAAGGGTCCTTTCACACCACTGTTTCCTAGCACAAGTCCATGATTAGAACAAGATTGTGAGGGTGTTATGTCTGAGTTCAATATACTTTTGTCAGATTTTGTTTATTTCAAAGAAACAAGCTGATCAAATATGCCAAGTAAGACACTTCCAGTTGGTCTTTTATTAGTCTTGAGTTAGGATTCACTAGAAATATTAGAATGTCAGACATGGAACCTGTTACTATATTAACAATGCAGTCCAAAGTAATTAATTCCTGACCTTTATCACCTAGCCCTCTCACACGCTCACTTCCCTGTCTACTGGCACAGGCTAGGTGGAAGTTTATAATCTCCTTTTTAGTGTTTTATCACCTACAAGATTTCCAAAAAGAAAAAAAAAAACACATTATATTTCATAGGAAGGGATCTACTAGGGTTTATGTCAGTTTGCACCTGACTGTGAAAGATGATCTATAAAATAGAAAGGGTTTTCTTACCAAAGCCAAGGATCATTGCCATCTGCAGCCTAGTGACCTTAGAAAGAAACATAGTGAATATCTCCTCTGTTTTCCCATTTTGGGCTCCCCAGTCAAAAGATCAAGCAGGATGCAGGAAAGGATGCAGGATGCAGGGTGCAGGAAAGGGCTGTTGCTTCCCCTGGAATGGGGGGAATCTCTGTGCACCAGGAACCCTCTCAGTCCCCAGCAATTTCAGGCTACAGGGTCTGCACTGCACATGTCAGTGAACACTCAGAAACAGCGCTACCCAAAAAGGATGTCCCATTCCAAACAGTAGTTTGTCCCAATGGACCTCAGGGTGAGATTCACCACAGATTTTTGGGGAGATAATGGTGGGGACAGAGTTGTGATAGACAGGATGGTGAGATTCAATGCTGCCTAAACCACAGACTTCATGCTGATGGCTGTCATCAGCCACCATAAAGTCTAGTGAGGAAGAACTGTTAAGAGAGGAAAAATAAACCAAATATTCCGTGTTGCTTGTGCAATAATATATATTCAGCCTGTCAATATTAACTGGAGCTCAGGAAGGCTCCCTTTTGCTGACACAGGACATGGCTATGATACAACACTAACAAGGAGCAGGATCTTAGTTCTGTAGAAGTAGTGCTGTCACTTTGGGCACCATGAAATGTTCCAGCTGACCTCCAGCTCTGTCTCTAGACACAGGTCTCTCTAGTCCTGTGTTATCTCATTCAGCCCCTTCAGAAATGCAGGATACCTGGAGTATTTCACAGCCACCAAATCCTTCACCAGAAAAAAAATGTGTATGATACAGCTATCCCTCTTGTATTTTTGTGTCTTTTTATCCAGCGTAAGTATTTAGCAGCTCTTAAGTCTGTTCAAGGTTCATAAGACTACATACAACAGATCCAGGCCAACGTAAACATGATGTGATATTTTAAGCCATCTAGATATGGTCGACATACTGCACAGCTCTGTGTAGATGCTACAACTGCCCATATCCAGGCCATTCCCACACGTATTCGCTGCCTCTGGGAATGTCAACAGAGCCTCTAAGTCAGATTCCTCTTCACAGAACCTCAGAAATCAGAGCAGCCAGGTCTGGATGCACCAGGACAGCTTTTCAAATAGAATACAGGGTGTTGAGGCTGCTCTCTTTTGAAAACAGAGACTTTCTTTAAGTTTAGTTAGACTACACGTGTCACCAGATCACAGTTCCTTGAAACTCTTCTGGGACACCTGATCTATGTAGAGCTTGGACCAAGAGATACTGAAGAATAATGAGAAAGAGCGGAGCTTGGTCTCATGTAAAATTATTCTAAGATATAATTCAAGGCTGCTTCATGTGACTTAATCCAGAGTAGGACAAAT
This sequence comes from Turnix velox, assembly GCA_013400935.1. NCBI lineage: Eukaryota > Metazoa > Chordata > Aves > Charadriiformes > Turnicidae > Turnix > Turnix velox. The sequence continues at coordinate 76,382 of VZTY01010737.1, read as the reverse complement.
CAAGGAATGACATTGTGACTGTTTCCACTGCTGGTATGCTCATAGCAAACCGTAATGGAAATCTTAGGTGACTCTCGGTCTGTATGGTGGGTTCAGGATGTACTTCTGAATATTAAGAAGAACCTGAAAGTCTTCTTACTCAGTGATCATGAAGAGCCTTGTTTTATCCTGTATAAATAACCAGATTGAAAAAAGGTCAATATCATTCAACATGAGGTAGTTTTTTCGCAGAGGACAAGCCAGTGTAGGCCTCTGAACCATGTCAACAGACAGAATCACCCACCAGCTCTGGAAAGAAGATTTTTTTACTGCTGTGGCTTTCACACTGATGACTGTCGAAGAACAGATGTTCTCAAAGAAGGACTTTGGGTTTGTGGGTCACTTGGGCCTAAAAGACCAGTCAAGAAAGAGCTTTACATGATGATAATAAATCATCTATTGTTCTGGACCTGCTTCTGGGTTTATTTGTAGACTTTTGCACTCAGTACAGAGGTGGGATCACTTCCTGAGTAAACTAACATAAATTGGGCACCCAATGTGCATTATCTGTGATTGTATATACAGCTGAGATGCTGGTAGTGAAAGGAAGGACTCAGATAGAGTATTTAAAATATTATGAGAGTTAGCTGACCTCATTTCAGGCACCCAACAGTTTAGCCAAGCTGTTAATGCTGGTGGCTTTTTACAGAAAGGGGAGAAGAAGAGACTTCCAAAGAGGAAAGTCAACTTGTTTATCATCCCTGTGTGGCTTTCTCCACTTGGTGGGTTACCTTAGGTGATCCAAATCTGGGTCCCCTCCTCTCTGCACACGCTGACAGTGGCTGAGTTCCTGTCAATGATAGCAGTATGACATGTTTGCTTTACCAGAGTATTCTACTCAGTGTTCATCCAACACTGAGCAATGCCAAAGTGATACCAACTGTTAAGTGTGAACAGAGCAAGCGCATGGCTCTAAGAAGTAAATTGCATTGTATTACAGAAGTTCTAATTGCTGCCAAGTGTGTTGAGATTTGGCCCTAACTATGGACACAAACAAGCAAAAAGTAGATTTTGGCACTGAGAAGAGAATCAAAAACAAAATCCATGTGCAAATCATGTCAAGAGAAGGAAAAAAGAAGGGTTCATCTGAAGGTTGTTTTGGAGCTGTTAGTTGTTCTGACATGAGTATTAGTTAATATGACTGATTTTCCCTCTTCTTTACATTTTCTTATTTTGAATCCGGATGCTGTGCAAGGTTTCTGCGGAAAAAAATGCACTTGTGAAATGCTGATTTTCTGCAATTAGTTTCTGATTTTTCAAATTCGTCCTTCACTCCAAGGCTTTTGAGCCTCCATCAAGCAGCATTTTTGAGAGACTATGGGAAAAAAAAATCCTTGCAAAACAAAAACAGTATTTTCAGAATTCCACTCTACTGCTTTCAGACTATTTCCATCAACCCTCTTATTCATTTTGATTTATTTCCATCCATAAGCAGACTAACGCTTTTCTATGCTTTTATTGTTCTTCAAGAATAGGCCTTCTATTGGAGAAAAATAATGTCTCTACGACCACCACTTTGCTCAATGCAGATCTTCATTAATCTGCAGCCACAGTACAGGCTTTTAGCAGCAAGCACTTTTGATGGGAATTGAATTTGATACTGCATTATGGTTGTAGGGCTTCTCACAATAGACTGTGTTCTTTTCTGTGTCTGTGCACAATCAGAGAGACCCAATTAAATAATTTGGTGCAATAATGGAGAACAAAAGAGTATGAGGGCTTAAAGTGAGGGCTTCAGCATTTGTATTCTCCCTTTTCTGTATCATGTTAATTAATTTGCCTGAAAACCAAAAGAAAGAACATAATGTGAAAAGCATAGCTCATCTACAACATGGAGGCACTTTAAATGCAGATACCATACCAAATCAACATGTAACAAAAGAACATTCTTTGCATTTCCATAAGAAAAAAAAAATAAAGTTGCCAGCTAATGTTGAGTGGTCCTGGCTGTAGCCACTGGAAATAACAGTAGCTATTTGGGGGGGGAGGAAGAAAACTACTAAGGATGAGATAATACTTTGTGCCCCTGTGATAACATCGACAAATAAAAACACAATTTTGAAGGCTAATTGTGGGTAGGAAATTATCGGACTCAACAGAGACAGCAATCTAAATCTTTCTCAGCCTTTAACTTTCTTCTTTTTTTTTTTTTTCCTGGGCTCAATTCTAGCCTATTCTTTCATAAAACAGTTCAAAGCAGAGACTTTCAGAGAAGCCCTGCCCCAGTTTGATTTAGAAACTCCAAGAGCATTGCAAAGGGCGCTAGGGCAGCCTCTGCTTCACCGTCCCTCCAACCAGAAGCTGAGTTTATCCAGCAGAAAAGATCCATTTACCCCCCACCAAAGTAAAGGCTGAAGCCCAGCAGTCACAAAGTTCCTTATTCGCTCCTCGGAGCCTGAAAGTTAAGGTTAGCAAGCCGAGATGATTTACTGCTGGGATGACAGGAGCTGCACTCCACAGTGCTGCTGTCTCTCCCAGAGCACACCCCCCCTCTCAAAAAAGAAGTCTCTCTGAAGGGGACCACTGAGATCTGTGAAACTGGCAGTTACCTGTTTTCCCCGAAAATAAATCATACAAACTCTTACTCAGTTGAAACCCTAAAAAGACACAAACCCAGGGATCATCTCTGATCACAAGTCAGAAATAAAAAATATTTGCAGAGCTGCAATCTGATTGCTTTTATTATTCACCTAAAAGTTATGAATCTTATTTAATAACATGTCAATAAGAAGCATCACATCTGGATAAAAATATGAACACAAACTGGGCATCCAATCTGCTTTATAAATTTATACAGTTATATCTTTTTAAAATAGAAAGATATATGTCTTAGCTAGCGACCACTAAATTCTTTCTAGCCAGAATAGCTTCTCAGCATCAGTCCTGTTGTATCCCCTCACCTGCACAGAAAGCTGTTTAGTTTTGAGTTTGAGCTGTACAGCAGCTCTGTAACTGCAGCTGTGAGGCTGCCTGCATATCACATATCGTATTAAAAGTTCTGAAAAAGATCATCACACCACCTCTCATTGAGGTGTATTACATACCTTTGCTGCCATTGCACTGTACTTCCAAGCAGAGATGTCTTTTTACATCAACATTCCTCCCCAGCATTACTTGTGTTGACAAGTTATTAGGATGAAATCTGGGTGGGAGGATCTAGAGGTATCACAAACGGTGAAGATATTTGCGGCTTTTAATCATTGTAATTATCTGCGCATTTCCAAACAACTTTTCTTTTTCTTTCCTTTTTTATTTTTTTTTAAAAGCCAAGACTGTAATATTCCTCCCTCCTCCTTAAACTTGTTAAATATATCACAACACCATGGTACTGCATTGTTAATTGCCATTTGTTCTTGAGACCAACTCTTCCAGGAAACCCCACCACCAGCCATCCTGGATTTACTACAGCACAGGAGGCTGCAGCCTTACTTATCAGCCTATCTGGTAATATATGTGAGCTATCATGACAAGTGTTCTTCATTTTACTAGGTCTTCAGCACATAATTAAAACATATGAGGCTTACAATTCTTATGTTTCTACTTCCAGTATGGGGACATGAAAACAGACCGTCTTCCTTGGATCTTCAACATTAAAAAAAAAAAAAGAAAGAAAAAAGAAGGCATTTCTTCATATTCTCAGTTAATTCAGTCTAAAAGTGTCACACTTATTCAGCAGCAGTTAAAATAGGCTGTGATGAGAGCATGACAATTTCCAGCTAAACTAGAGGATAATTAGAAATGCCCCGTAGCAGGCAAGTCAGTGCTTCAATTTATTTGCTGTTTATTACCAAGTCCCTGCCCCTTGGGTGTAATGACTGTAAAGCAGCACCTGCAGCTTCCCAGTGTTTGATTTAGTGCTGTAAATGGTGCTCAGAGAGTAGATTAAGCTGGAATGTGATCAAACCTTATTTGCAATCCGATTATACAAACTGCTCCTTGCACTGACCAGATTGAAGTAATTTCCCTATAGAAACGTTACACTCACTTTGGTGTAAAAATGATTAACACTTGCTGACTGTGGGTCAGCCTTTCACTTCCCAGTGTAATTCTTTATCAGGCAGGACGCCCATCTTTTTTTCTTCTGTTTGCCACGTTTGTGTGCCGGGCGGTGTTTAACCAATGGATAGAATCAACCCGCTCTTCTTTATTTTTTTCAGGTCTTTTTGATGAATGATTGTAATAAATAAGCACTCCAGCATAAGCAGATTAAACCATTTTCCCCCCCCTTGTTTGATTGTTCAACAGTATTGACGTGCTTAATGATCTAACAGAGAAGGGCTACAGAATGAAGGAATTTCCATATTTCACTGAAAGCAGCTCTTGGAGTATTTATAAACAAACAGCCAGCACACACACGTGGGGCTTCAACTTCAGCATTGGGCAGGATTGCTGGACACCCACATCAATCCCATTTCTTTCAAGAAGTGCCTAAATGCTCACTGCCACTACTAATCCTTTCACTTTTAAATAATCAGCAACATAAGGCTTCTTGGTTCCCAGTAGCCTTTTTTTTCCCTGCACCGTATCAGGAATTCTGGATGTGAAAACTGTTTCTCAGACAATTAGCCTCTGGTAATGAAATGCAACCAAATATATTCTGCACACTGAAAGCAAACACTTGGCTCTCCACATATTTCTGTGACAATCAAAGAAATATTTTAGCCCGAAATACATTATCAAGCCTGACTCAAATACCAGCAATAACATGTTTTGTTGTATAACATTTTAAAGCTGATTTTCTACAGCCATTTGAGCTGTAACCCTTTAGGGACCACAGTCCTGAAGGTTCACTAGTCACAGCATTTACACGCATTCCTGTCTTGGTGGCTGATCCCTGGGAGAATACAGCTCCTGCCTTGGTTGATGATGGCTTTCAGAAGAAGATTCCTAAAGTGTGTTGCAATATGGAGGCACTGTCCTGGAATCCCCAAATACATGTGCAATCTCATGCTGTCAAATGTCCATGCTCACTTGCTACTGGCCAGCAATTCCCTCCCAGTCATCTCCCCACACCAAGGCTGTGCTAAGGCCACACCATATTTGTGCCAGCAGAGCTTGGGGGGATTAGGCACAGGTTCCTCTGATGTATAGATCTTCTGTTTGGTTTTTATCATACCTGAAAGATTAGAATTAAATTGTGCCAAAAATCTCCACTTCTCTTGTGCATTTTTTAATCTTTTGGCAAAACAAGTGTTGAGGACGTTAACATCTGCAAGACAGCAGGCTGTATTGCAGGGGTTTTTTTAATTGCCTTCAATTTTACTCCCTGGTTGGAAGGAGAAAAGACTAGGTCCTTATGAATCTCTTTGCCAAAATCAATTTTATCCCAATATCACTGGAAAGAAGTGAGATCCTTCCACCTGTTGCAGAGGCATCAGATCAGTCCATTACCCTGAAAACAGGTGGCTTTTTTTCCCACCTCTTTTTCAGAAGATCTGAGCAGTTGCTGATAACAGAATACACGAGTTGAGTGCCATGAGAACAATTGACAGTGATGGGACAATCTGTAATGCAGTCTTTCCTTGGCTTCATGGCACCCATTCATTTTCCTTTGGACAGAACTGCAAATGGGCAATGACAAGAGTCCACTATGCAGGCATATGGAGATTGCCATGCCAAAGACTTGGTTCATAAGTAGAGATTGTCATCATAAAGCCAAGGAGAAACACCTTGATGGCCTTGATAGGGAATTACATGGCTTCATGCTTTGCCAATGAAGCTGGTTTTCCTCCTGGCTCTATACAATGCAAAAAAAAACACCGGGAAGAGCTGCTCTTGCACTACTACTGAGGGAAAAGCATGACACCTTGACACAATAGACCCAGCAACACCTTTACTCCTGGAGCCTTACCAAATGGGTGGGTGATGGAATGTTAAGCTTGTATAGAAAGAAGGATTCAGGTGACAGGGCCCATCTGCAAAGCAGCACGAGGGGACCAATATCAGGATAAGCAGAAGGCAGCTGGGTGCTTAAGTGCCTGTAGCAACAACGCAGAGCTGTCTGGAGTACAAGTTCTTGTAGCTCAAATAGATTGGAAAAGCATATTTTAAGAGACTCCTGCAGACCATTTATAGGTTGAATGACTCCCCAAGCATAGGAGATGTATTTTCTGCTTTTGCTGTTTCTTTATCTTAATTCTTTCTCTGAACTTTTTATATTCTGTTAATAAAACTATATTGCTCATGGGGCTTTTTTTTATCATGATGCATATGTCGTATTGAGTTAATACTGATGGGAAGTACAGGCTAGCTTTGAAAATTACCATGCTGGGAGCTGTTTCATGTCAATAGGAATTTGTAGGTTGGTATGGGATGGGAGGTAAGAATCCAAGCATCTGGACCCCACAGCTTTGTATTGCCAATGCTAGCTCTGCAAAAGGATCTCAGAAATTGTCCCTGACTCTGTCAGGCAAAATGTTCTTTTTTGAAAAAAGGGAAAGACTTTGGGAACAGTAGGTTTGTCCAAGTTTTTTATTTATTACGGAAATATCTTGGGTTCAAGTAACATTGCAATCCAGACTTCCAGGCTAGATTTTCCCATTGTGTTCTCTCCCTGTTGTGCTCGCTATCTCCCACCATCCCGCTCTTCTGTCCTTATTCATTTAGGACAGCAGAAGAGATTTCCCAGCATTAACAACAATCCCCAGCTACAGCTGAGGAAAAGCTTGTCTTCAATTTGTACCTAGCTTTCTCAGAGTGGCCAGAAAAGCCTCCAGTGATGGTATTGATGGGAGGAATCTGCTTTTCCCAGGACACTGCCTCTTTCCAGCACACTTTCCAGCACTGTGGCAGCTGGCAAAGCTGGAAAGGGATGCAAAGTGATGGCCTGTTATTTCTTCAACAGAGAGTAGAATACACCAAGTTATGTGCTTAACAGGATGGTTATTTGTAGACTGGTTGTAGTTGTGTCTGCTGCTAATAATCAGAGGTTCCCCTGTGTCTACAGGGGAGGTCTGTGTGAGTGCTGAGGTATTAAAATACCTCAGATAAATGAATAAAAATGTCCCAGTGAAGGTGTGACTGGAGGCTGAGAAGATGTAGGATCAGTCTGGGAATATGCTGGTCTTCCATATTCCAAAGACTGGTCCTACCTGAAGGTATTTTCTTTGCTTAGTGCTTTGGTTTGGTGATGGGTTTTGTCAGTGTTAGTTTTAATGTTGGACTCAGTGATCTCAGTCCAAGCTGGACAGTTCTATGATTTTCTATGATTCTATTCACATCAGGCACCTTGAAACTAATTTGCCAGACCAAACTAAATCTTACTCTGAGAAACTGGAAGTTAGCAGTGATTAAGTTACCATGAGCACTGCTGGGCTTCACTGTCCCTGATGGGTCTCTCATTTCCCTGCCCCTTGGGTTGGCATGGCCAGCATGGGGTCTCTGCAGCTCCCTGCTCATCTCTTCTGCCAGTACCTTGGCAGTGAGTTCAGAGTGCCCTGGGCTGAGCCAAAGCGGGGCAGTGAGCCCCAGGGGACCCTGTCTCATGGGTGCCTTCAGAGCCCTGGCACCAGCTGCACCTCACAGCACATAGCTGCTGGTGAAGTGTGATTTTACATCCCCTTCTGTTAGGTTTTGGTGTCTGAATCTGCTGCTTGAGGACAGTTAGGAAGTGCAGGTAATGACAAAATATTATGTGCAGACCTACCTGCATAACCTCTGCTGTTCCACTCTGGCGATGCTTCCCCAGGGTGGTCACACCAGCTTCCCAAGCCAAGCACTACATTTTGGGATGCACAAAATGCAAAGTGGTTCTCATGATGTGAAAGCAGGAGGTAGGCACTGCCAAACTCATTTTTGATTCTCATTTAAGCCAAGACCTGCACCCAGATGGCCAGAGTTTTACAAAGATAATTAAAATGAGTATCACATACATTGGAAATACACTCTGTGTGGTTTACATGCAATGAGGTTAACATTACTTGACTGAGAAGGTCACTGGCTGTGTTTTAACATTTGTCTTTCTCTCTTATAGCCAGCATTTTGGATACTCACAGTTACAAATGGTTGATGAGTAGTCACCTGACACCATAACAAAAATTAAAGCACTTTTATCCAGTGTGGTGACAATGTCACAGCTGCTGAGAACACAAATGCTGTTGGTGAGGCTCCAGTTCTTGCTGCAATCCCTCTGTGTCACTCTCAACTGACATAAATGACCATTTTTTTATTAGTTCCATCCATTACTGCTACCTTTGGTTGAATCCAAGTGCTGGTGGTTTTGTAGTTATCAGTTGCTAATAAAGTATTTGAAGTTGCAGCCTGATACAGATTAATTGCAGAGAGACATGCAAAGGTTTGGCATTCCAGCAAAATCCAAGGCCATCAAGAAAATGAAAGCCATCTAATAATTCACTTAAAGTCTCTGTGTCTGCTCATAGCTTTAGACACCAGCAGTGGTCCTGGGAAGTCTTCTGCTTTTGCCATACTCTACTCTGAATCCAGGACTGAACTTCCCATCTCTTCCTAGGACCTAGAGGAAGAGTCCTGAGATTCACAGAGCAGATAGACTTTCAGGGGAGGCTGATGTACTTCTTCCTCACTTTCCTCCCTTCTTCCTAGGGTGCAGCTGAGGCTGCTACATGTACTCAGCAGCACAAAACATAGAAAAGACTAATCTGAAAATAAATCAATTGTCATAGAAACGACATTATCTCAGCACCATCAGAAACTAATTGTTGGCCTTGCCAGGCAACATCATTAGTTCTCAGGATGACTGGGATATCCTGCAAAAACAAAATGGGTGTTTTGGTGCAGATGTCTGTTGAAAAATGCAATAGAAAATGCAACAGCAGAAGCTGGGAGGATTACTCATAAGAATTCCAGCTACCAGCATCAATATTCCTGCTTGGAAGTAAGTGGGAAAACTTGGGTATATCAGATGATCAGAGCTTCACAACTGAGCTGCCAGCTGTGAAGCAGCCAAGAAAAAAAAAAACAGGGAAAAAAAAAAGACAAAAAATCAAAGAAAAAACTCAAAGGCACCAGTCAAGCTATTGCCAGTAAATGCAGGGAAATACTATAGCCAGAACAGTGAAAGAGCAAAGAAAAATGTGCCAAATGGGGACAAAAAAGCCCATGGTGCTGCAGCTGCTGCCATTGCAGCCATGCAGGCAGAGGCTGCTGGTCACCTGGACTGGGGAGAGGGGGGCACTGGTGGGTGGGAATATGTACAGAGAATGGCTTCCCAGATGGCTGGGAAAACAGAGATTCAATTTTTAAAAAAGATATTACAAGTGCTTGCCTCGCTTGGCCTAATACAGCAAAGTGTCTGCTCTCTGTAGGGAAGTTAAACACAAAGTGGGAGAAGAGCAGTTTGAAGGATAATGCTGGCACGAGTAGGGTTGAGCCCATCCTTGCTAAGGATTCTGACAGTCATAAAGTTCTGTAACAGAAATTGGATGTGGAAAAATGAGCCACTTCCTAAGAAGGAGACAAATAGTTGTGAGAAATGTGAGTTGGTGCTTGTGGAGAAGGAAGTTCCTGTGCCCCTTCTTTTCCAGCATAATTCCACAGATATCAACCATGTAACTAAGGAGGCCTCACACACAAAGTGGGAGGCTTGTTCTTGGCCCCCTTCAAGTGTAACCCAAACACACACTGGTAATTATTCAAAGGTCCCTGACTGAGCAGGGCAACAGTAGATGTCTGACAGAGGTGGGACATGGTGTTCCCTAACTACCATCCAGCCAGAGGTAAAATCTGGAACAAGAGTGGATTTTCTTAGGTTGTTCAGATTTTCTTAGATTGTTTTCTTCCCCTTTTTTTTCAGTCAGGTGGTCTCTTGACAGTAACCACAACATAGAGGCCTAAGTAAAGCTGTGTCCAATAGCACAGATTTCCAAGCTGCAAGCTCAAGAGAAGCAACCAGCATTGGCTATTGCTTCAGAGTACTAGAAAGCCTCCATAACTGAGGCAGACACCAAATGCAGCTTTACAGATGCTTCCACTACCAAAATATCCTCCTGCACTGCCAAATTCCTGTCCCAGCACGTGCAGCACAGAACTGGGGAAGTACAGACTGGGAACACCCTGTTCTTCCAACATTCCCAAGTGGTAGTCAGCAAGCTGGAGGCACTTCCCAGGATGAGACAGTGTTAACGAGACCAGAGTGAAAGACAGGTGGTACTGTCATAAATAATAAAAATAGGAAAAGGGGAAGTGCAAGATAAATTTGTAGTAGCTACAGTGCTCAATTATTACTTGCCCCAGCCATTAGACCTTGTAAACAGAAGTTGAGTGTTGTGCTCTAACACTTCAAAGAAAAAAAACTTTTGTCCTCATCTAGACAAGTTTATGTAGACTAATACCATCACTCTTTGATGAGTTAACAGGCTAAAAAATTGCTGTTAAAACCAGATAATTATTATGAATATTATCAGCAAATTTCTCAATGACATTAATATATGTTATCTGATGTCTAACCTGTTTCACCCAGAGATGTCACTGCAAGTCTGTAAAGACTCCATCTCAAGTTCAGCTTTAAATGGCTTTTAATGTGATCCCAATATGGTTTCAATGATTGTCATCCCCTTCTGAACACTGAAATGGCTTCACAATGAAAAGACATAGAGTATGATACCCATTGCAGGAAAGGGGTGACTAATGAGCAGCAAGTAGAGTGGTAACAAGCCAGTTCCAGACTTTGTTCTATGCAGCAGGAGATCATCTTGTAGCAGTTTTCAGATTTCATGTGTTTCATCAAAATTTGTCTGTGCTCTTGCTTTCCTTTCACTTTTTGATCTTACTTCCTATCCTATCATTTCTTCTCTTCCCCAGTGAACATTCTAGTCTAATCTTCTCTATCAACATTCAGGATGTAGAACAAGGGCAACGAACATTTTCAGCATGACACAGTGTTTGTGGGTGCTTTATAAGAATGGAATTTTGTGGCACATCTGAGGTAGAAGGGGTACTGTGACCACCATCTACTAAGAGACACAGTAATGTGTGTAGAAGAAAACAATAAAGGGACTAGAAAGGCTGGTACTACCAGCATGTAGAAGAACATGATAGAAGGGGAAAAATAAAGAAAGGTCAACACAAAAAATTTCCAGTCAGTTATAAAACTGGGGTCAAAGAAAAAGACCTGGTGGAGGGCACAATACAACCTGTCCAAGGAGTAGTCTTCTTTTAAGCAGTAGCATCTCTTGGACAGAAACAGAGGGATGTCATGGAGGTGACAAAGAATAATGCAGATATCAGCAGAAATATTAAGGGTGCGGATAAATACCTATGGATAAAAATCTGGGAGTAATCTTAAGTGCATTGTTGAAAAGTGAAACATTCAAACATGTAAACAGGGCAGGTATGGCAGAAGGAAGAGAGGGAAAAGTGAAGGATTTCTCCATGATTCTGTGTCCAAATAAAGAAATAGCAGGGGATATTGTCAATTAAAAGGAAGCAAGTGGTATAGTGGGATAAAAGATCTGAAGTGGGGGTAGATCCTATTAAATATGAGCTGCTGTATAATGTAGGGTATTGTTTTAGAGGAGTAGGTGAGCATAAGGGGACAGGAAAGCCAAACAGTTTCTTGTGTTCTTACTGGTGGCTGAATTCATGAAAATGGAAGACATCTCTCAGCATGAGATCTTTATGATCATTATGATCATCTTCATTATGTCAATGAAGAATCATGTAGACACCAGTGACTGTACTGACTAAGAGTGGGGTTCAGCTGGAATTAGGCAACTGGACCATCTTCCATTCATCCACCTTTCACAGTATCCATTAATCCTTGTTGCACCTGCCAGTGCTATAAAGGTGTCTCAGATTTTAACATTAGGGTCAAAAGATACTAGAAGATTATGTCTACATAGTGATGTCTTAGTCGTGATGTACATTGATGCAATGGAGATCTGAAACACCCAGCCTACACTAGCTGTGTCCAAATAAAGAAATAGCCATCAACAATGTAGATATTTAAATTTGGATGTCCATGATCTGGAGCTGAATTTTAATTTAGATAGTTGTAGTTAATTGAGATTAAGGGAACTACCGGAGCTACCTTCTATTGTAAAGATGACTGCCTTCAAATCTCCTCAAAAAATGTGAAATTGTATGAAAAAGGATAAATGTATTAAATTGTTTTTGAGAAAAACAAAGACCAGTTTGGGATTGGATTGATGTTTGGCCAACCTGCTTCCTTTCATCTCTAACTCATAATATTGTTATCTGAAACCAACTATAATGTATGCTTTTTCAAATCCTGATGCATGAATTTCATGGTTTGAAGTGAGTATGACAACTCTGGCGTGTACATGTAAATGAGTTACTGTAAGATTTGCAGTCTGTGAGGCTATTTGGTAGAGGACTGCTGATTTCAGTACATTTTCTATTTGATAGGTGTCTAGAGTATAAATACTAAGTGGCAACTTGGCTGTTCTTTCTCTTCTAACAAACTGGTTCAGGTGATACCTCCGTTGTCTTGACCTTTCACTATTTATGATGAAGACAGCTGACTGAATCTAAATAGGGACACATCTTCTTGCCCAAACATGTCACACACATACTCTGTTCCATTTCAAGTGATAGAGGGAAGCAGAATTCGAAGTACCTTCCGCTGATCAAATGCAGCCTCTAGATAAATATTTGCAATGGTTTACTGCAGAACATCACTGGCTACTTACTCAGATCCCTGGGCACTGTAAACACTATGTATCATCCACCAGCATTTCCTTGTTTCTCCTGTGAATTCCCTAAATCTTTACAGGCAAGAGCAAGAAAAAGCAAGAAGGAAATAAAACACAGCAAGAGCAAGGAAAGAGATAAAAAGCACGGGAATATAAGGCAGGCAGAGACGTGTCATTCAGTTCAGTCATCTGCTATTGCAAGCACACAGGCCATAAAATCTGTTTAATAAACACCTAGTGGTCCATCTCAAGTACTGTACAGGTTTTGCTCACCCTTTTCCAAATAAAAGGCTAATCCAAACTCTCTGTCTTCTGACACCAGAAAAATCCGTTTCCCAGGCAAAGTTCTCCTTTGGTCATTTTGTATCTATTTGTTCTTTTGCCTGCATTCTCTTTAGCTGAAGCAACTGTGCTCTGTAAAGGTGTCAGAGGGGTAAACATCAACAGTGGAGATCAATCACATCTAACTATCAGCAGCTAATGAAGCCAGTGTCAGTGTCTTCTAGATCCTTGTATGAAAATGGATTTACTTTTACCCCTAATGATTTTCCGAGTCTGTTGGATTGATTTTTCATCCTGACTATGCCTAAAACTGTACAAAGTGAGGTGTTACTACATTCCTGTACATCTGTACAGACACCTTGGCTTTTTAACACTGTGTTGGAATAAAAATCCATAGTCAAAAGAAAGATCTAAAGAAACCATAGTGTAAATTATTTCTGTGATTCCATGATTATAAATCATCTCCAAACCTTTCTCTAAAGGGTTCTCCTGCAGAAGGGGGATTTGCAAGTGTGGCTGCTGTAGAAGTGCTTTTTTTTTGCCTTATTTTGACTGCTTTACTCTTGGTTGTTCCTCCATTGCCAGGTCCCATGAGGAAGTTTGTATAAAATTTAGTGAAGAGCCAACGATGAAAGCAGATGATACATGTTATGAATTTTTTTCAGATCTGCTGTTTCATCAGCAAATGTTTCTGAAACTGAAGAGTCATCTGTTTGATACCACATGAAAGTCAGGATAACTTACAGGAAAATCTGGTGTCATGTTAAGGACCTATAAATGTTATAGATAAACATTCTGTCCTTACTCTTTTGACTCAGCTTATTAATTACTAAAAAATGGAGGCAGCCCTTCTTATAAGCAGAAAATAGAACAGTGACTTTTTTCTTAAGTGCAGTCCTCGGTGAGTGACCCTTAAAACTCTATTGATGAAAATCCTGAATATATAGAGAGATAGGCCATAGCCTTGAGGTACAGTGAAAGCATAGTTATAGAAATCCATTATGCAAAGAGGCAACTTAAGTCTTTTTCTGCTTCTCAATAGCAGCACCTTGAACTAAAAGTAGAAAATAATTCAGCTAAAACTACAGATAACTCAGCAAAACATAGGGTAGCGTGACTACTAGTCATAATGAAATACCTCTTGCAGACACTGGCATGTTAATGTTCTTGAGGATCACTATACCCAGTAAAACAGAAAATTAGGGAAATTCTGACTGAAAGGCACAACCCCTCACCCTCCCTGGCCTGTAAGCAGCAACCTACTAATGGCAATATTGTACTGTTTCCCCTTGTTGGCTTCAGCTTTCTCTTTTTTATTCTTTGTGCTTAGAAAAAATTTTATGAGTCCTGAGGTGAGAGGATTACTGCACTGACCTCTGTGATTCCCAGGAACAGAAAATTTGGGTTCATAAAGAGAATGTCACTTATAATATAGTTTTGAGTCACAAACAATTCTTGTTGATCATTAAAAACAGAAGAAAATATGTGGTCAGTCATAGACCAGAAGAGGGAAATAACTCTTATAATCTGCTGTTCACAGGAAGAGAATGTGGCTTGGGAGGTATCCAGCCTTGACAAATATTCTCTCTTCCCAGCTGGGGAGGTATTCTTTTGCAAAGGGTAAAGACATTCTCCATCTTCCTGTATTTGCCTATATGGTATAATAATAAGTGAATTATTCAGCTTCTTAGTGTTCTGGGGATTTTGTGGGGTTGGGGCTTCTTATATGCTCAGCATATGCACCTTTTCTGGTAAATCTGCATGTGGCTGCACAGCAATGGACTTTACCTGCCACAGGTCATTAGACTGCAATGCATGAACATTAAAAAAGTACATTTTCCCTGGGATATGAATTTTATTTTCCTAATTGTCAAAGCATTTTCTCCATGACACTTTATTAGTAAATATCTGAACACCTCCATACACCATATGAAATTCCAGCTCCTTTGTGGTTTGCCTCCACAGCTAACCTCTAAAGAGGCAGAACAGATTATACTTCTCATAGGTTTCATTTAAATCAAAGGCATAATGGTTTCGGACAGAGGAAGAGGGAGAGAGGAATTCAGTTGGATTGTGACTGAATATAGAGTAGTTTGACTTCCATGAAATAAATACCCGTCACCCAATTAATTAAGATTAGATGACACTTCACCAGTTTTTTTTAAGTGTTGCAAATCCTTGGCATCCCAAATTATTCATATTTCTCCCTTTCCAAAACCCATAACGCTTAGCGGAGTATCAGACAAACACAAATCATCACATTGGACCTGTCTCAAATTTCACCCTGTCCAGCAGCACAGCTCTGCCAGCAGCAGGAACTCAAACCCCCAAAGACATTCATACAGATTCCCAGTGAGCAAACACAGAATCAAGTCCCTTGCATTAAGCCTTGTTCCCATCCTTAATAGTTGGAGATTGGCTTAATCCCCAAAGCATGACATTTAAGTCAACTAAATATTCACAAAAGTGAAAGTACAAGGTCTGGATACTCTGTTTCTTGGAGAAGTCCCAGCAGACTGACACATGGAGTCGGGCACTCATACATGAGAAGGTCCATGGGCTCATGATCAGCTTTGACATTAATGCTTTGGATACATGGAGTGGGTCTCAAGCCAGTGTTCATGCAAGGGGGACAGGCTGCCAGCTATGCTCTGTCTCTCTGGGTGTGCATGTGAGAGTGCCTCTGTTTAGGGGAGTATGGTAAGTGTTAATTAATGCAGCTGACCAGTGATTTAAGGAGGCATAAAGTGATGGAAGAGAGAAATTTATTAGTATGTACATATTCAAATCCCTTCTTTGAGTTAGATTTATAATCAGAAGCGCCTGGAAAGCTACTGTGGTTTCATTCATCTCTGTGAGGTATTTACAGTATATTTACAGTGGCCACTTATAGCTCATGAGCTTTTTTCTTTGCAAACTTTAATTTAATAACTCCTAATATCCTCAGTCACTTTCACACACAGTGTGCTTACTGAACCAAAGCCTTCTATTTCTTTCTGAATAGAAACCACTCCTGCCCAGACCTTGTGCAGCTAGGGATTTGAGTGCAGTAGACAATTTCAAAGACTGCTCTTTCTATTTAACAATCAGTGCATTAGGCTAAAATATTCACACAGATGCACTAGCAATTGAAAGGGTGTGCGGTGTAGTGACAAGGTCCTTCTGTTACCTGGAACTGTAGAATGATGAATGAGCATTAGTGGAATATTCTTTTGGCCTTAGGTTTACCTTGATCTTCTCACAGAATGCAAATTGACATTATACCCACATTTCTATACTATTTATTACTGTGGTCATGATGTGAGGGCTTTTTTCAATATGAATAGTGTAAAAGGGGAAACATATTACTGCAAAGAGGCATTATTGTGCTGGGAATGTATAAACAGCTGAGAAGAATAGAGCGACATGCTCATAATGGAAACTGAAAGCTCTTCATTTTGTCCCGATTGTCTACCCTTCCTTTTTAAACAACCTTCCTTTTTCCTAGCTATCAATACAAAGTTCTTTTTGGTAAAATGAAGTGCATTCATGCTGCCTGAAAGAAGCTTTTAAAGTTGATCTGTGCCCACACAAAAGGGAGGCAGTGTTTGAGCACATCAAGTTGAGGAAGCAAACTTGGTCAATGTTCATTACTCATGGCTTGACACTCTGAGCTTCCATATCATTTTGTAAAGAATCAGATAAACTTTCCTTCGTGATAAACAACTAAAATAATTTTTCTTAGCTGTCAAGTCCTTTTCTCCCATTTCCAGCCTGTTCTCACACTCTTCCCAGCTCGTAAAAAGCAACCGAGCACAGCCCTTTGGACTGATAAATGGGCTCCTTTCAATTGGTGGCAGGCTTCAGGAAAAAGAGATAATCCTGGATAATGTGGACACAGTTTTCATTTCATGTCACCCAATTAAACTGCAATTATCCGGAGTGCAACAGCAGAAAAACTGGAAAGAATGGTTGGAGAATGAGGAGCCCTGGCTCCCTGGGACTCTTTATACTACACACATTAGCCTAGATTTGTTCTATTCTGATAATAAAGTGCCAGTCTAAGCACTTAGCAGCACACAGCAAGAGGCAGACCAGCTGCAACCTGTAGCTCGGAATGAAATACTATTGCAAGTACGATGGAAAATATCAGTTTGATCCCCTGTTACTTTCTGGGGAGATTATTTGCATGGGGAATCCAAAGCCTTGTGCTGTGGTTTAATTACCTCCAGAGCAATATGGTCTGGAGGAGTTGTGAACAATGCGGCAGGGCTCAGATTACAGGTAAAACAAGGACAAAAAAAAAAAGCAGCCTTTTCTTACCATGACTCACAGTAGCACTGCAAGCCAAAATAAAGCAGATATCAACCATTTTATTAGGAAGGCAAACTGCACTAACGTATCTTATCTCTTCAGCATTTTGGCTGAGATCTAGGGCAGGATGAATTTAATATGTTAATATGTCTTATTAAGTTACCGCTCCTACAGTAAAATAAACTGGATAATCTAACTGATCTGTTTTATCTCTAATTATCACAATCCCAGTAAACTGCAATTAAATAAACAGATGGGGTTTTAAAGCTTGTGGCCTGGTGCATGGGAACATTTTAGTAATTGAAATGCATATATTTGTTATTATTGCTTTATTTCATTTACCTAGTACTGTGAGCACATGGTGGCTGTGCCATAGGCATGAAGTACTAACGTGTCTCCTACAGCTAAAAAGCTTTGTTCCTGGGAGGCCCTACTCCTTGCTTTCTGGGTTTTTTTTTAATTTCATTTATTCCTACATGAAGGACCAGGCAGGGAAAACTCAGGCTACATGATGAGTTGGGCATTTTGGCCCATGTTTATTTTGAGTATGACATCACAAAGTATTGCAAACATAAAGAGAATCACTTTTGCTCAGTGTCTCTTCACACGAGAAACCACTGTTCCTCAGTAGCAACACCCGAGGGTACACACAGATTGTGTGTCCTAGCTAAGTCCTACACGGGGGCCACCACCCTTGGTGCAGCTGGTGAGATAGAATGGTAGAATGCATGGAGTTGGAAGGGACCATCAAAGGACATCTAGTCCAGCTGTGAGCACAGACATCTTGCACTGAGTCCAGTTGCTCAGAGCTTCATCAAGCCTGGCCTTGAATATGTCCAGGGATGAAACCTTCTCCACCTCCCTGGGCAAGCTGTTTCAGTGTCTCAGATATATCTGCTCTATACGTTAGTGCGTAGGGGCAATCAGGGCACAGGACTCTTCAACCCAGAGCTCTCCATCATGACCACAAGAGAGTCTTATTTAAGCCTTCATGTTTTTGTGTAATATAATAACAAATTATAACCTCATTTTGCAAACTTTTTTTTGTGAGCAAGTCTTGTAACAGAAAAGTGTGTGACCTTTTGGCAGGAAAGACAAAGCAAAATCTGAAACTGCGTAGTGAGGAAACATACGATTCCCAAAGGACTCGTGGCTACTTCATAAGCAGGTAGGTATTTTTCAGACTGGAAACACTGTGCTTTACCAGAAATTTTCAGTTTGGCCCTTTATCAAATGGAAAAATTAGCTTCCCCAATCCCACCTGGGAAAACCCCAGGTGTAGAAAGATTTGGATTCTTCAGAGATGTTAATAAAATTGGGATTTCCCTGTTTCCAAAATAATACCATGCCTCCCACGCCCTATATTCCATCCCTTCGCATTCCTACCTGGAGCAGGTTCTGGGCTGCTTTGAAGATTGCTTTCTGTTTAAGACTTGAAAGCTACCTTGTGCCTCATGGAGCCTATTTAGATAGCAAAAAGCTGCACCTTAGATAGCAAAAAGCTGCACCTACATGTGATCAGGAGCTACAGAGTGGAAAGAGTGGCTATGGCAGGGATAGGGGCACTCACACCCACAGCTGATGTTAATGGGGTTCAATGCCTCTGCAAAAGGAGAGGAAGGATTCATGCCAATAGAGGTACAGATTTTGAAGTCTGACAACTTCATCCTAATAATTTTCTAGTCTGAAGGACCCTTTAAGCAAGGAAGGGTAGCCAAAAGAATCCTAAATGGTAGTTTATTGGCAGCAACAGAGGTAGGATGATTTTAAAGAGCAAAAGCTTTTTCCTTTTGAAGTTCCCTCTCAAGGCTAAAGTCAGTTCACCAGTGATTTGTATTTCTGAGAAGCAGAGTTATAAGCCAATGCTAGTATTTCAAAATAAGCAGGACTGAAGAAGTGATGGGACCCTACAAGAGGTGGCCAAGCCTGGTAAGCATATGTAAGTAAAGAAATAGTATCACGTTTGGTTTAGGGAACAAAGACTAGGCAACAAAGCAAAATAAATCAATTTCTGAAGGCTTTAGGAAGAAGAGCATTATTAATCACTTGTCTTGCCTGAGATCTGTCCTGATGAGAATGTGAAGACGTTGATCTTACTGAATGACATTTATCTTTGTAAAAACAGGAATTAGATCCCATGTGTACCATACGATAGTGCACTGGCATGGTAACAGAGTCCAGAGAGTATATTAACATCATGCACTAACGGCATATAGTGAAGTGTAATGGAAAATGATGTCTCATAGTCTCTTTAAGCTGATAACGTCAGGCACCATGTGCATGTCAAGAGAGGGTCCCTTCCCGAGCAGATCTGCAGCTCAAATAGTGGAGGGAAACAAACTCACCTTGACTGGCCTGGCATAGCACCTGGGCTTTCCAGCTCTTAGCTCAGATACCTCCCAGGAGCTAGACAGTGCTGGCTAGGAAATCTGCATATCAGTCACATAACCATTTTATCATCTATTTTCTTATCTTAGAAATAATACAACAGGAATGCAAGAATACCCAAGCCAGGTGCTGACTTCATTTGCAGTGAAGGAGAAATGTCTCCATTTCCTCATTTCTTTCTCCAAAGAAAAATGCTAGCATGAGCTAACCTTCAGGAAAGGTTGCTAGATGAGGTTTGTAAATCCCTTTGAAAGTATATGCATACTGTATAAGTGTATATATAAAAAAGTATAATAAGATGCTTTAAAACGTCATTGCAAACAATTTTTTATTCCAGCGGGGAAAAGGCAGTCATACACTTTAAGAGATGGGTTTTTAAAGCATTGTAATCTCCATGAAATCCTTCTCCTTGTTTCTACCTGTTTGCAACTTGTTAGGAAGAAGCAGAAACTTCGGGAAGGCTGCAATTTTACCTCATGGTCTGCTGTGTCCTGTGAAGTTGTTCTGGCAGGAGAAGTGCTCTCTCCTTATGGCTGCAGTTCTGCCAAAATATCAACGTGTGCTTTTCGTAAGAGCTTCGCTCACTGATGACATTTTCCTTGGCTACCAGCAGTCATTGTTTCCCTCAGAAAGAAGCAGTGTTGGATAATTTCACCCCCTGCCTTCTCTTTGGTTGCACGGTGGCCAGAAACAGGAATTAGAGACCCCCGAAAACCAAGCAGAGGCCAGGGCTCTGAATGGAGTGGCTCTGTCTGAATCTCATGCTAATGAGATCAGGAAAGGAGGAAATGTTGAACTCCAACCCTGGGCTGCCAAGCAGCTCACCCCAGACCCTTCGGAGGGCAGAGCCAGCTGGGGGCAGGGAAGGCTCCAGAGGTACCAGGAACTAGTGGGGGATAAGGATGCTACTCAGCTGGCAGGAAAGGGAGCAAGAGTTTTGCCCTATCTTAATAGCTCCTTTTGTTCAGGAATCACAGTGGTGGCCCTTATTTGCAAACTTGAATAAGTATAATGGGCTCTGAGATTTTGCACAGGTGCTAGGCGCTGGTGGTTTGTCTCCATGTCTCTACAATGACTGCTTTTTTTTCCCTTTTTTTTTATTTTAACAGGACTGCAGGAAGGAACTGAAAAAGACTCATTGAAACAAAAGTGCTGGCTGCACATTTTGAGAGAAGTGCTGATGGGTTTTTGTTGCTGTGTACAGTGATGCCAACCCTGAGCCCAGCAATGATGACCCAGAAGGTGATCTGACAATGAATTGTTTCTTTTGGAGAATGCAGCAACTATTGTAGAAGCTCACACATTCATAATGAGACTGACTGGTTTCAGCCTATAATTGCCTGGCAGTCTCTCTTGATAGCTGGGCAGATAAACAGTGAATTTTCTTCCCTTCCTTCAAAAACTTATCAAGGGAGAAAAACAGGGCCCTGAGCATCTGCAGGCATGAAGTGAAAGAAAAGTGAATCATAGTAAGATGTAGAAAAGTGGACACACTGATGTTGAGCCATTTTTCTGAGATGTTAAAGTCAGTAAGGAGCACTGAATTTTAGTGGGTTTTGTACCACCCTGATGCAACTTTACTGAATTGCTTTCTTTGAGAATCTGGCATTGGACTATTTCAGTCTTCAGTAACGATTGCCTGCCAAATATGATGTTTTCTTTCTTTTCTCTTTTTTCTCATTCTTATTTCTCCAGTCATGATTTACTGTTTGTCCAAACCCATAAGAGGAAGTGATTGATGTTGCCATGTGGTGGCTATTGGATGCAATACTGCCCTGTTTGTTGATAATATCCTTTTCTTCTTAAAGCTCTGCTGCCCTCCAAGTTCGCTGGTTGCTGAGGGACTGTAAAAACTGAGTAGGCTGAATATCTGAGAACGAATAGAGACTTCTGAAATGCCTGTAAAGTACTTACCTCCTCAAATAGGCTAAGATCATATTACATGCTTGTGGATTAGCAGTCTGGGGAACCTCGGAGCATATGGCTTTGTAATGTACAACTACTTCTACACAGGCTTTTTTCTACCTTTCTGCATTAACCTTGGCTGCAACTTAGGAGATGGAGCAGTCAGTTCATCACGTGTGATTCAAGATGAAGCTAATTATCCCACCATTAGTAAGAATACTTGAAAATACATCTGCTGCCATACATTAATATATTCCCTCTTGCTGGGATTTCTAGAAAGCTAGAGAGGTGCTTGGGGCAAAAGAAATCCTCATTGTTAATGAGCACAACTTTTCCTCATAAATAAGGGAGGAGGATCTAGCATATCCTTATGTCTTCTGCTGTCTGCTTTACTGTGATTAATAACCTTCTTCTGCATCAGGATGTCATCATAACAACAATTTTCAAACATTTTTGTTTTGGTAAATTCAGATACACTTGATTAGTACCAAGCACCTGTTGTGCTGCAGACATATACATAAAAGTATTTGCTGGTGTTATCCAGTATGGATTACATATCTTTTACTTAATTTCTTTAATTTAGACTGCTACTGTGTACTTGTAATGTAGATTCTCAAAAGAGGGAATTAATTATTAATTATTGTTCCATCTGATTTTTCTCCTTGAAAAAACTGTCAACAAGTGAACCATTTTCCAGAAAGCCAAATCTATTTCCTCATTCTTAATGTAAATGTGAGAGGTAATACCGCACTCATAACTTTCTCTGAACCAAGTTATAATATTTACTTACAAGAAAAGTAACTAAAAAGTAACTCTGTTAAAGAAAAGTATTTGGAGAAAGTGGGAGATGTTTTTCCCATTTTCTTTGCAAAAAAGGTGGGAATGTAAGGTACTGAGCCAAATGACATAGGGGGTGGTTATAGTCCATAGCTTATCATTTTAAGTTCTCACAGGAGCTGGAAGGCCAAATTTAATTTTCTTTCCTGCTTAAAGATTTGAGACAGGGCTTTTCACAAGGGTGACTCAGTACTTCAATTTAGGAGCTATGAAGTAGGTTTCTTACTTTCACCTGTAGATCCCTTCTTCAAATTAATTTTAAAATTATTTGGGCAAGATATGAACGCCTAGTAACTTTTCTTCATCTGAGCTAGGAGGCACTGTGTGTGGGATCTCCCTTCCCACTTCTACTGTAGTAATTCATCTGGAAAAAAGCTTAAGCAGTCATTGAGTGTGTGAGTGAGGAGGAGTCTATGATGGGTGAATCTGTAGGGATTTGAGAATCAAAAAAACAGTTACTTTTACAGTCTTAGTTAGGATCCTGTTGTGATGTTGGAATATGGAGGACTGTCTACCAGAGGATGGTGGAGCAGGTTCTAGCTTTTGATGTCAAATCGAAGGGTGGCCCAGTAGAACATCCATCCTGGCCACTACCTGATGACTGTATGGACCACTGGTACCATGGGCAGCAGAAGCTGCAGGATGCTCTGCGCATAGCTGTGGTATATATGTGAATGAATAGTAACTGGGGCAGCCACTGCTGTTTTTATTTTGGTGAGTTGGCAGACATCTGTCTATTCTTTAGCTTTTGAATTAGGCTGATGTTAAGAGACCTAGTCTCTATGCTAAACCCTCTGCTACAAAGTTTATCAGAAAAGGCTGTCAGTCCACAGGCTGAACTTACAGGTTAGCTCCCAGTCCTCTGTGATTCTCAGTGACTGGTTTTCTGCAGGCTAGCTGTATCTGTGGGAAGGCAACTGTCTAGTATGTCTGCAGCTCTGATAGCCATGTAAGACAAACCTGCAGCCACAGACACCCCTCCTCTCCCAGGAGTCTCTTGCACCAAGAGATAAATTGATATGTCGGGTAGGTGCATCACTCTTGCATCAACCTAGCTTTTTGTAAGGCAAGAGGAGGAATTTTGTTTGGGTGAATGTATCGGAGCAGAGGAGCTCACATGCTGGTTGCTATGAACATGCTACACTGAAAATATCCACTGCCTCAGCTTTAAGCCCTCCAAGATACCAGGTCTGTCATGATGGTTGATAACTCCCCTTCTCTGGGATCAGTCTCCAGGTCTCACACTGAATTCCTGTATGATTTCATTTGTTAAGTCTCTGCGCCATTTCCTGAAACAGTTTTCAGTATCTTCTGAAAATATAAGACTTGATAACTCATTCAGGGCAAAATTCAAAACACCTTGCAGTCAGTGAAAGTCTTTCTACCATCACTGGTAGAAGAGACAGAAGCCATCCCCCGACAGTTCAGGGGTCTTGTCTCCTACTCCTGAGAGTGGCTCTAGTTATCTTGTACCACATCACCTAGCCTCCACCTGTATCCTCTTTCTCCCAGCCTTGTCAGAGCAATGCTCAGATTTGCTTGTCCCAGATTTCCACCTGCCTCGTGTGGGAGCTCTGCTCCACCATCCCCGCTGCCCTACTGTTTGCCTGCTGGTGAGCAGGGCTCTGTGCTGCAGATGGAGTTCCTCGGGAGATTAATGATGTGCTGAACAATGCATTGCAGTTGATACCCTCTTGAACTGTGATGCCTGACACTGGACACCTTCAGCTGTAAGAGTCAAGGGTTGAGCAAGTAAGTAAATTCTGAATAGACAGCAATTTCTCATGAAGTACCTGTGTGTAATCACACTTGTTTGACACATTTGCCACAGGTAGCTTTGCTTTTACAGGTGGAGAAAATAATATTTTTATAGTTACACAATGCACAGAAAAAATATTTCAAGCTCTGCTAGTCTGTGCCTCTGGCCCATCTCTCTTAGAGGTGAGAGGAGAAGCAGGTAGTTAAAGTGTATGTATAACAGTTTGTCACAACTCTAGTTGACATTACAGACAAAAGCACTGGTTCCAGTTAATCTTCTAGCAAGGAGTTCATTTCCCCACATCAGTGTGTCACCTGCCCTGCTTGGGGACATATATTAAAGTAGTTATCAGTGCCCCTGGACAGAGTGAGGACTTGCATTACAGTACTCATCAGTGCCCAGAGGCAGAGAGGTTCAAGACATTCAGCTGTGCAAGTGGCACTGTGTCCTTTCTCTTTCCCCCTCCTTCCTCTCCCCTGGCTGGCCCTCCCCCGTTCAGCAGCTCGTTGCCCTTTGGTGACACGAACCCCAGCGGTCGGGAAGGCGCTGGGTATTGTTAGCACTGCTCCCTACAGTAGATTGGCAGCCAGGAGTGCCAGGGAATGACAGGTCCCATAATGCACCCTCATCGCAAAGATGGAGAGCGTCACCTTTGTAACGTTCCCAGCTTTCATTAGCTTGAATGCAATTGTGCTAGGTTTAATTTTTGGAGTGTTTGCAGTTTTTCCAGCAAATAGCTGTTTGAACACAGTGTCCCCATTATATCACCACAGTCAAAGAGAGGAAAGATAAAGGCATTGTGCAGAGTTTCTGTGGCTTTGCAGACAAGGATTTATGTACTGGAGAACTCTCATCTGGCAGTCAATTTGCCTTTGTCTTTCAAAGCAGTGGAAGTATCAAGGGAGTATGCCCAAGAGTTTTATTTGCTATTTACCACATTACTAAAGTACTGGGCATCTTTAGATCTGTTGTGAAGAAAAATGCTTTCAAAACGATTTGCAAACTTCTGCTGAGGCTGGGGAGAGGGGCGAGTGAAACCCTTGAAATGCTGCCCTTTGAACTGCTAGAGGGGCGTGTGATTGAGGAAAGGACTTGAGACTGTACAGTTTCATGAGTTTAAAATGCAACTCGTCACAAGGGTCTGTCCAGAAAGGAAAAGAGCACAAAATGCATCCACCTCTATCCGCTTTAGAGGAGTAACAATGTTAGTCAGTGTAGTTCTTTCTGGAAAATTATAGTTACTGGTCAGCATATATGAGGATAAACTGAGTTTTAAAAAAATCAACATTTCCTGAACAGGCAAGGGTGGGATTCATTTATAGCTTCAGGTCATTTACAACAAGCAGAAGTACTGCAGTTAACGGGATCAGTCCTGGCTAGCATTTTCCTCCTCACTCTTTCCCTAGTATTCAATTCTGACTGACATAGCTAAAATTGTAGTGAAGGCAGAGCCTGTAAGACCATGCTTTATTGTCTGAAAGCAGAACTGAGTGGTATTCAGCCAACACTCCTGAAGGTGGGCGAGAGCTGAGGGGAAAGCTGCTTACAAAAATGTGTAATTTAGCGTTAAAATCAACTACTGTACTGGAGACCCTGAATTATAAATACCTTGGCTGCTACAGATGATCCTGGGATTTGTGGAACATTTAGCTTTGCTGACATGATAATTACTAAGTTACAAAATGAAGCAATCCACGTGATGTCACAGAAACAAATCTGAACAGAATCTGCTGAGGGAAAAAAGGCCTTTATGCCACTATAAAATATGACCCACTGATTTAGGGTTATCAATAGGGACCAGTAAATACACTGGAATGTCTAATTAGCTTGAAACCTTACCAGTGCCTGAAGCCAACATTTACAAAGTTCCAAAAAAAATACCTACCTAAATGCCTGGCATCCATAAAGTTCTTGTAACTTCTGATTCCAGGTAAAATATTATGTGAAAGGCCACTTCTGTGGCTAGCCTGGATAAATCTGAGAGCTGTGAGGTACCTCCTTAAAATTATGCTTATCTCCCATGGAAGATGTGAGACTACCCTTCTGCTGTGTTTTTTGTTATCTCATTTCAGGGAGACTTTCCTATCCTGTTCTTTCACAGATCGAGGTGGTGTCTGTGTTGGTTTCTTAAGAGCTGATTTCTGGCCACATTTCTTAGTTAGCCTCAGGCCTAAGGCCACAATGCAGAACATAACCTCTTTTAGTATATAGTTTAAAATATTTTCCTTTTGCCAAGTGGGTCTTTTGTAGTCTAGGATGGAATTTTCTCTACCTAGCACCATCAAGGAACAGCCCAACAGCTTGCTCTAGAAAAGGGCAATGGTCCTGTTAAGAAGAGAACCTTTCTGATTCACCACAGGCTCCATTTCAGCACAACATGAAACAGCCTCCATGAAGATACGACAAAAGCCTGTATAGTACGAGTGCCACCATTATGCCATACTTACAGTGTTGATGGCTGTTTCTATCGTCCTGAGACATGCTTTCTTCTGGGAAGGAAATGGACAGAAGTACATGGAACCCATCTGCTGCCAGATCTTCTCCTGATTTGACTGGGGGGTTCTCACCTGGAGTGTTCTCAACTTGATCAGCTCAGCGGTCACTACAAGCATCAGTGAAACATGAGCAGAAGATCTAGGAGGGACAAGGAAACAAATCAAGCCTTTTGTTTAAGCTACTGGTCTGAGGCTTAGGAGATGTGGAAGATCCATTCCTTCCCAGTGGCAGATCTTCGCTGTTAGCCTCAGCATTATACTGTCTCTCTGTAGGTTTTTCCCCATATCCTGCTCACATGACCCCTTTATTTTCTCTGTTTAGCATATATGTGCCATGAGGCACTAATTTTTTCTCTCTCAGGAACTGGTGCTGTGGTAGATCACTCTGGGTACTCCAAATAGCAGCAAACAACGGTAAAGCCTCACTTCTTTCAGAGGGGAACCTCAGTTCTCCTCAGCACTGTACTCTCAAGACATTCTTGTAATAATGGAAAAAATGTTTCACTGCTATGAAAAAGGATGCAATTATTGTCCAGTTTTAGTGCATTTTATACCATAAATTGTAACTTCTCACCACCTGAGAAGGTGAACTGCCTCTGTGTTGTAAGTTAATGCTACAGAATTCTCCTCTCATATTTCTGCCTGGAAAATGTGGTGCTTTGGCAAAATTAAACTGAGGATTTATAGTACAGACACGCTTACAAACACCTAGATCTGTATCTAATGCTAAACCTGTATTTCTCATTTCAAAACATCATAATAAAAATCATCAAATTAATCTGCTATAAATAATTGGGTTGAAAACTACTTGACTTTGGTATTTCAGGGAACTTATATATATGTATCAGTACATATACGCATGTGTGCATGAATATAAAAAAAAGCATTTTCTGCAATGGATTTAGAAATGCAAGGAATATTGCACAAATGGACAGGCTGATTTATTCTTTCTGGAGCAACTTCAGGCAACCTGGATTTCTCTTCAGTTTACAAACAATGTCAAATAAATGGGTTCAAGAAGATGTATTATAAACTTAAGCTATTGATCTGTCTCTTCTCTGGACTTGACCCAGGTTGAAGATAGAATCATAGAGTGTGAATCGGAAGGGACCTCTTTTTATTCCCCACTCACAGTAATTTAAAATAAGCCATTTATATTGGTGTGCCAGGCCACAAGCACCTGAGACTGCCCATGAGGAACCTCTGCTCCATCACTGGGTGCTGTCTGGGGCAAAACCTCAGCCCATGAGTTCACATCCCGCCTGCGGACCTGCCCTAAACCTCTACCAGGGTAGAATCATAGAATCATAGAATAGTTTGGGTTGGAAGGGACCTCAAAGC
>VZTY01010737.1:1248-48360 GCA_013400935.1 Turnix velox | reverse complement strand
CTGGTAAGTTACTATAAGGTCCCCCCTGAGCCTTCTCTTCTCCAGGCTGAACCCCAACTCCTTCAGCCTGTCCTCATAGGGCAGTTGCTCCAGCCCTTTGACCATCGTCGTGGCCCTCTTCTGGATCCGCTCCAATAGCTCAATGTCCTTCCTGTGTAGCAGAGACAGTCTCCAGTTCTCAGCCTCCATTAAGTCTTCACACCTGGGTGTATCCAAATTATTGTCTCCTGCCCCAGAAGTGAAGAGTGAAAGGCTAAGGCTTGATTTTCAGCATGTATGTAAGTGATTTGCTGAATAAGACTTTTCCCCATTGTGTGCATGTATAAACCAAGACTCAATCCCATCTAGATGTTGGACGATTAGACAAAAGCATAACCAACAACAGAGGACTCCCTTGCCTCTTCCCCATAATCTAAAAGAACCCCAGATTTCATAGGAAAGAACAAGGTCTATTTCACCAGAGTCAAAAGAAGATCCCTCAAAAGTGAGCACATGTAACATGTGCCCATGTCACTAACCACGCAGTGGTGTCAGTGCCCTGGGCACTGGGTTTGGAACCTTGTAAGATTAAATTTCATGTATGGAGACCTTGCTAAGTATGGAACCATTGTCTTTGTGACTTGGCTTTGATTTGCTGTGATACACAGTGCACAGCTGTGAATTTTCACAGCTTTTACAGTCTTCACCTCATATGATTCTTGCTTTTTTGGTTGGTTGGTTTTTTTTGGATGTTAACTTTTGTTATTTGTTTTATGTCTCAGGGATAGCTCTTTGGGACATGCATACACTGTTCTCTCAACTGTTTGGTGCACCATAATCCAAGTTTGGGCTAGGCTCTCCAGCAAGGAGGTCCGAAGTTGCTGCAAACAGCAGGTAACTGCACTGTGCCTTGAATTACTTGTTACTGTTAGTGACTCTCACAGAAATAGAAAAGGGTCTGGTTTCCAAGGTCTTGGAGGCTTGTGTGAGCCCTTAGTGGGTCTGCAGAGGGCTAATAGAGCCAGGAGCACAGCTGGAAGTGAAGCCCTTTTGAGGTGAAGGTGTGGTTGAATGCGGCTTTGAGAAACCTGGTCGAATGGAGGATGTCCCTGACTATAGCAGGGGAAACTAGATGATTTTTATGGTTCCTTCTAATTCTAAGCATTCTATGATTTGCACAGGTTTGGCCACAGAAACACAAGCCCAGCTCACAAAGCATGTCTGTAGGAATCAGAAAGTTACTCTCTCTTCTCTGCCCTTCAATGGATCTGGAGAGGGAGCACAAACCAGCTCCTCTGTTTTCATAGAGCACTTTTCTGATCCCACAAAGCCAAGAGGAGGAGAATGAGCCAGAACTCTTTTCATCTGGAAAATCACCATCCTGCTCTCTATGCATGGGAGGAAGTGAGGGGATGTAACTCTTTGCTCCTCACCATTAACTCACTCTGATGAACATGCAAGATGGAGGGCTGACCTACAAACTTGTCAGGGTCCTTCATAGCAGTCAGCAAGCCAAAAAAGATACCTGCCCTGCTGCTGCTGAGATACTGAGGAGCTTTGCCTTAGGAGAAAAAGAGGATGAACATGCTACCTCTTAGGCATGCCTTCCTCAAAAGGAAAAATATGTGGTGCTAGTTGGGGGAGCAGCCAGATCTGGAAGGCCATATGCTGGTTTTGGCTCACTGAAGAAAGCCAGCATCTGGTTCGTCTCCGTTTCAAAGTTTAAATTTCTTAAATGGAGCCAAATATTTAAATATTATTAGTAACTTTATTTCCTGAATATTAACTACGGTATATAGTGAAATGACTGCTGTACCTGCAATAAAGGGCTTTTAAGGCTGGTGGGCTGCTCAGTCTCTCTGTCAGCGTTTACACAGTCATGCAGGACAACTATTCATTGCATGGCACATGATTTCAACTATGCATAAACTGCTTAATTAAAAGTACTTCTATTAAAAAAGCAATAGATCTGTTGGTTTTTTTTTAATAACTGCGATAATAATCTGTACTAAAACGCAGAGCGCTAAAAAGTAATCAAAATATATGAAATGCGTACAAACTCAATATATTGAGTCTGTGTTACACCTAATGTTAGTTAAAAACTCACAACAAAGTATGTTTTTGTGTCAGGAGGTGTACAAATGCTGTTCAGAACTATCTGGGGGAGGGGGAGAAAAAAGCCCCTCTAACATACTTTGTGGAGCCAATACTCAATGCCAATTTCCACTAATTATCTGGCATTCTCCTTTTTTTTTAAGTGAGTGGGGAGCTTTTGTGCAACCTTTTCAGGCTTCTTTTGTGTTGGTGAACACCCTACCTTTCAAGCTATCTGAATTTCTCTGAAGGGTGTGGTACTTGTGTAATGTTTGGAAGGTGAATACAAGACCCAGTGGCATGCTGGTGTTTATCTCACAAAGGGCATTTCAGGCAAACATCATCTCCAGAACATCTTTAAGATCCCCTTTCAGTCTTCAGTGCCAGAGTGGTGTGGTTAGCCTAAGCAATCCTGGTGATGAGAGCAGATCTCAAAGTAGTTTAACACAGAACAAGGAAGTTTTGTGATTTTCCTATTTACTAACAAGAAATTGAGATGCACACAGGTTGGAGAATTCATGTTTAAGATGTATTAAATAAAAATTCTGTGTTTATGCTGATCACTTTCAGGCTTCTCCACACCATGAGCTTTGACTGTCTGATGGCAGGCTTTTCACTCTCTGAGAGATCTTCCAAGGCATACGGCCATCAATGTCAGTGACAGGAGACAGAGGAGGGAAGTTCCTAACAGATTTGTTTCCAGGGAGGATTGTATCACACGAAAGCCTCAGCTTCAGAAGCGATGTCCCACAGCAGGAGAGTGTGGGGAGACAGGTGTCTCTCTCTGGCCACAGAAAAGTGCCCTCAGAGAACAGCAGCTCAGCCATTCTTTCCTCCTCAAAATTTGCCACTGAGTAGCTCTGGCAACATTCTTCTCGATTTTCTGGCTTCTCTGACTCTTGTTCACAGGTTCCTCATTCTCCCTATGCAATCCACAGCCAACTCCCAGTTACTTACGGGTGGTTTATCCAGGTGGCTGATAAGCCTTGGATGTAAAGACTTGGAGCCAGCTAAGAGCCAGTCAAATTTATTAACTCTTATGCTGTGTTGCTGGGATTCAGGAAAGGAGTAGTCACTTCTGTACTGGGAATATCCTAATCCATAGTGTCTGGATTTGGATGGAGCCAGCAGTCAGCCTTGATAATCCTGTTTTGCCTTTTCAGCCACAGGACTGTGGGGATGCAAGTAGAGAGATACACAGACCCTCCTACACGGAGACGGCATCACAGCTTGGCCAAGCTGCTGAGGATGGCCAGCATGGCCAGCAGGTTGAGAGAGGTGTTTCTGCCACTCTACTCAGCTCTCATGAGACCCTACCTGGACTACTGTGTCCAGCTTTGGAGTCCCCAGCATAAGAAGTACATGGACCTGTTAGAACTGGTTCAGAGGAGGACCATGAAGATGATCAGAGGGCTGGAGCCCCTCTCCCATGAAGACAGACTGAGACAGTTGGGGTTGTTCATCTGGGAGTACAAAAGGCTCTGGGGAGATCAGATAGTGGCCTTCCAGTCCTACAAGGGAGGTGGGGAGAGACTACTTATGAGAGGCAACAGTTTTAGGCTGAAAAAGGGTAAATTTACATTAGATATAAGGAAGAAATTCTTTACTATGAGGATGGTGAGACCCTGGAACAAGTTGTCCAGAGAAACAGTGGATCTCCATCCATGGAAATGTTCAAGGTCTGGGTGGATGGGGCTTTGAGCAGCCTAGTCTATTGGGAGGAGCTTCTGCTTACGGTGAGGAAGTTACAAGGTCACTTCCAACTCAGACCATTCTATGATTCTGTGATGGCTGGTCCTGAGAAAAGTCCTAACAAGTAACTGAGGCATCTTGGCACTGGGACTCCAGTGATTTTGATTTTCCTTGTGCTGATTCCGTTCTTCAAATCTCACTTTAGGCATCTACATTTGTAAAACCCATATGAGCTGCCCAAGGCTGCAAAGCAAATCAGCATCAGAATGCACATTCAGGCCTCAAGGGCTGAGTAATATGAGTGAGAGTGTGTCACTAACTAGGAAACCCATCAGGTTCCCCATAGTCTTCACTGGCATGGGGTTCAGCTGAATTCAGTGGCTGTTACTGTTTCAATACTGTGAATGTGATGTGGAAATCTTAACTTTCATTTACTCTCTGTTTTCCCTTTTCCTATATTTTATTTCTCTTCGAAGGGCAGATAACTTGCATCAATCCTAAAGCAAAATACCAGTTTTAAATACCACACTCAGACGTGCAGGCCAGAGGAGATGCTGACTACTCATATAGCAATTGTATCTGGATACACTTAATATTATGTCCTCACATTTTCACGCTTGGTTTTTACACTTGTTAGCAGATTACTTATTTCCCAAATGTGATATTTCTGGATTGGACCTGACAGTTGGGGCACAGTGCATAAAATATACTTTGGGAGCATGGGATGCTCAGGCTATATGACCCACAAGTGGTGGGTGATATGAGGAGAAAAAATGCACAAAATGCAGATCTTTCACATTACATAGCTGGGGAAAGCATAGTTCTGTTTTTATCAATGAGTCTCTGAGCTGCTTACTGCCTGGATGGCTTAGAAATTTTCTTTTTCATCCCAGCACCCAACAGTGACCTCAGTGTTTTCAAGAAGAACAGAACAAATAGCTGATATAAAAAGGAGTTAAAGTAGCCTTACTGAACAAATAAATTGGCAAGTGTATCTAATAATTGCATGGGTTCAGCATTTTTCCGCGATAAATGAGTAAACTTTAAATGTATCTCTGAGATGTACTATCACAGGCATTGCCATGGGCAAGTTTTATCCAATGATGAAACAGCAAGGCCTTGTGAGATAAAGATGATAGAAGGGGTACTATCAGGTGGCAGCTGGGTAATTACAACTCTCTATTTGGGCTCTGTAGTGATGCTGCATGTGATAAGTGGAGAATAATGAAGAAAAAGGAGTAGTGATAATGCAGGAGCTAAATGGTAGAAAATAGCCTATCATAGCCCACAGCCCTCTGAGTGCCTATGGGGACTTTGAACTATCTTCTTCAGTTTTCAACCACAGAAAAAATACTCTCGCTTTCTTCTTCCTTTGCTAAATTTATGTCTGGTGGGACAAAAGGGAAAACTGAAAGGAAATCAAGGGTATGTGAAGAGAATATGACCTTTGCAAATAACACTGAAGGTCACTGTGTAATTATTCTAAAATAAAAGTATCCTGTAATCTTGTCTGTACCCACAAAAGATGTAAGACCATTTTTTAATGTGATTCCAAACAATTTTGTTGGGGTCCACGGTTTGTAAAAGGTCAGCTAAAGTATTTCTAATTATATCTTGTCTAGCTCTTTGCTCAGAAGAACACAAATGCCATACGTTGTGATAGAGTCAAATTGATTAAAGTGAAGGACTGTCAAGAGACAAACTGATCATATGTAAACAAAAACACTATAATTTCATGTCCTGCTTTTGTTCAACAAAACACAGGCATGGAAAATAGCCTGCAGCTAGTCAGTGAAACTGTAACCCCAAATTTTATTCTTTTTATTTTACACCTACTGTAGCTCCTGGTGACTCTATCACAATTTGCCACCTGGGTGACTGTCCCAGATTTTTTATTTACTCCCCTGGGTGAGATAAGTTCCACTTCTTTCACTTGGGACTCTGTTTTTTTGGGGTTTTTTTCCTAATACTTAGCTAAGAAGTTAAAGTGAGAAGTGTACTTTCCATCATTGATGTATTTTCATGTCTTTTCCCTTCTTAGGACACCAGTTCTGCATCACCACGGACCTGATGTAATGGGGCCCTTTGTGTCATGGAAGGTGAGCTTGCCAGAATGCAGAGTGAACCTCTTCGATTCAAGAGGAGACATTTCTTAGTGTAAAAAATGGTGATATTTGTTGATACAGTCATTAGTGAACTCAGTAGTGCAACCAAGGAAATTTTACGTGGTATCTGGATTTGAGAGGCTTGTAGCTTGTTAGTAAAACCGAGAAAATTCTGCTCAGTTGTAGTGGTAAAATATGAACTGAACTCTTGTTCTCATCATGACAGAACCTGACTGGAAGTATGACAAAAGCAGTTGTGTTACACGAATTAATGGCATGTAAGAAAAGATTTACAGCTGAACAGTAGTGTTGTTTATAGGCTGAAATGCCACAAATGAAGAAATTAATATATTCATATGCATGTAAAAAAAAATTTTTCAAAGTATTGGCATAATTTTAATTATTTCCATTATATGGTTAAATTTTAATGTCTGCTCCAATTTTTTAAAGACTTGAGTCTTTACTATATCTGCTGGGGCACTGGAATGACTCACACCAAGTCCAATCCTTCCCCTAGCTTAAGATAAAGGTCCTGGTAAAAAACAGATACATATCACAAACCAGAAGTTCACGGTGGAAAGAATTATTGGGCTGTCTCAGTCAGCAAGTGTAATTTCTCATTATTGACTGACTTCTACTCCCCTGGAGCAATGCAAGAGGAATGAATGAGGCCTTATTTATGTATAGACCAGTTAGTGCTTTGGCCATGGTAGAGAAATACAACTTTGATCATACAAGTCTGCAGTGGTACCCAAGTGGTGAGATTCCCTAGGACAGGATTCATCTTACCTACTTTTACATACCTACTTTTGGATATTTTAAGTCAGAGTCAGCCACCCTGCTGCCTTTTTTTTTTTTTTTCCAGCCAACAGGGAGAAATTGGCACCCTCAGAAAGCAAATTATGTGACCCATGTCAGACATCTACCTTATGGAGGGATCAATCACCTGACAATACAAAGGGAGCCTGGAGTGACTGGCTTAGACATTTAACTTTTAGATGACTGAAGACCGGTAAAATAAATTGCATCCTGACTTTAAGGAGATTTGTGTCCAGTGAGATCAAGAAAGGTCTCTATATTTGGACTTTTCTCCCATTTTAAATCATGCTAAGTACTTCCCATACCACAGAGATGAATAACCTTATTGGGCTTGCATTTCACTCATCTTTGGCTACACAAAGCTTACACAGCTTTTCAGGTGGCTGTGATGACTTAGGCAGCCCCTTGCTCTTTCTCCTAAACCCTACCCTCTATTGGTTATTTCATAGAATTATAGAATGGTTAGAGTTAGAAGGGACCTTAAAGCTTGTCTAGTTCCAAACCCTCTGCAATTAGCTGGGACGTCCTCAGCTAGATCAGGTTGCTCAGAGCTCTGTACAACTTGTCCTTGAAAGTTCACAGAGACTGGTCATCCACCATGTCCCTGAGCAGCCTCTTCCCCTGTTTCACCACCGTTACTGTAAAAACATTTCACCCTATTTCTATTCTAAATCTTCTCTCTTTTAGTTTAAAGTCATTGCCCTTTGTCCTACTGCAATAATCCCTGTTAAAAAGTCTGTCCTCATCTTTCTTGTAGGCCCCTTTTAAGTACTGAAAGGTTGAAATAAGGTCCCCCCCCAAGAGCTTTCTCTTCTCCAGGGTGAACAACTGCAGCTCCCTCAGTCTGTCCTAGGAGAGTTGTTCCATCCCCCTGATCATTTTTATGACCCTCCTATTGAGCCACTTCAGCAGGCCCACATCTTTTCTTTGTCCATACGTTTATTTTCCATCTGTGGAGTGACACAGAGAAACAGACCAGCACACAGACTTGGCTGAGAAAACGGCTGGGGGAGTAAGCTGTTCCTGGGAGGGGAGAGGGGAAAAGGAACTCCTCAAATGGACATACTGTCCAGCTCTGAAAATCCAGAAGTCTGAAGGAAGAACTGCCCCACAGATTGAAGCTTGTGCTGATTAGGGAGATTATTTATTTCTGGGTAACCAGTTTCAAGGCTTAGTATCAAATTGATCTCTGACATAGTATGCTGAAAGGGTATATATGGGCAAAATATGGCATTTTCTTGTCTTGGTAAGAAATTAGCTTTCACCTGTTTGGTGCACCTGACCCAGGAGATGTAGTCCAGAAGAGCACATACAGTGTTCCCACTGCTTATTGCCATTCAGTTCCCAGGTCTGTGCTGCACTCAGTCCAGATTCACCCTCTGTGAAACCTATGGAGCATGGTGGATATGGGATAATCAGCACCTACTGCTTTACACTGTCAATCTGCTCCAGCTGGTTCAACTGCATTGGAGATGTAGCCTATCTATTATTCAATATGATAAAAATTCTTTTTCTCTATTTTATATATACTCTACTCCTAAGGCCTTGAAACAAAGTCTGAAACCATTTCTTTTGCAAAAGAAACCTGAAATCAGCCTTTGATAAGACCCAGCAAAAATTTTTAGTTTTGTGGTCCTGGCATGATGCCTGCCAAAAATCAGGGCCTTTCCCCTGGCTGTTTGCACTCTTAGATTGTACTCTTACCTTTTGGTTTCTAACACCTTAGTCCAAAAAATGCAGATCTATTACACAACACTTTTATACCTGCATATAGCTGTTTATAGGTAGGAAATTCTATGCTCCCTTGCTCTATACTGCTTCTTGATTTCTGCTTTTACCACTTTCCTTTTTTTACCTCTTGAAATTTCAAGGTCTATACCAGGGAAATGAAGTCAGAAATTTTCATAACTTTTAACTGTATTCATAATGGCAGGGAATAATATGTTCTCCATGTCCCTGGCAGATAGAGCAAGAATTGATGAGCTTAAATTTCTGCAAAGGGGATTTAGGATAGTCAGAAGGAAAAACTTTCTAGTTAAACCTTGGAATAGATTGCCTAGGGAGAATGTAGGATTTCTATCACTGCTGTTTCTTTCAAGAACAAGTTAGACAAGTGTTTGTCAGGAATGTCATATGCATGTCTGCTTTGAGGAGGCAGAGGGAGTCGATGACCTCCTGAAGTTCCTTTTTTTTCCTGTGATTTTCCAAGGTATTCTGAATGCTTTATTTTGTCTCTATCAATGTATCTCAGTATTTCTAATACAATGTTTATCCAGTACTGAGATTTGAAAATTCATAATCTTCTGAGACCACAGATCACTTAGAAGACTGTGTCTTGTTTATCCTTTGATGCTTGACACTGATGATCAGCTATTGATTGCAGCAGGAGCGCTGTCTATCATATTTTGCCCTATTCCCAATACTCCTGATAGCATGTCATCCAAATCTGTAAATCTGACATACCATTGAACTTGGTTTTCAAATATCAGTCAAGATGAAATACCCATTGATAACACCATTAAGACCAAGTAGCTTATTTACACCACCCATATTTGAAACCTCCATTTTGGTCCATTGAGCTCTTTTATCAGCCAGTGGTTCTCCAAAACTGATGAATGTGAAATATCAAAATGTATTTTCCTCATAAATACCTTTGTGTACTGGGTGACATGATGATTTTTTACACAAGAGAATCACAATAATGCAGCACTGCAGACAGAATGATGTTCATTAACAACACAAACCCCTGATGAGACTGAGAAACCTGATGTAGTGCAAGGTGTCCCTGCTCACTGCAGGGGAGTTGGACTAGATGGCCTTTGAATGTCCCTTACAACTCAATGCATTCTATGATTCTATGAAGTAAGAAAAAGGGAGTGATTTGTTTTGTGTATTGACATTATATTGCGAAAGAGTGATCTCCTCTTGCCAGTTTCTAGATGTTGATACATTGCACTACTTCTCTTACAATTTCTCTTTCCTTCTCATTTCCTTCCTGGCTCCTGCTTCTTGCCAGACTGTTTGATCTTACCATCTGTAAGACCTGAATTCATGCCCATGAACTTGACAGCAGTCTGTTTTGGGAGACCCGGAAAGCTGCCCAAAGCCACCTGTCGAGCCCTCCCCCATAAATACAGAGAGGTGTGAAACTGAAGAGCTTCTGTCCCACAGAGCACTAACTGAGCAGTTAACTGAAAGCCATGATTCCCATCTTGTGTCCAGCCCTGGCACCTGACCGGATTCAAGGTTTTCTCCCAAGTCAAAACTTCTGGTTATGCTATGCTGTGTTGCAGGGGAGGACTCAACGAGGAGAGCTGCTCTCCACATCTCTGAGAGATATCTCCTATCTTGTTTGAAAGCCGATATCCCCTCCAACTCTGCTGAAGCTATTTTAGTTAAGCCACAACAACTCAATTGGCTAAATCCTTACTAGTGATATGTAGTTAGAGATCAACCAGAGCTGATACTGGTACTGTGGATCCTGTCCTTAAGAAACTTTGAGGTCTTTATTATTTTCACAAAAATGAGAGTGGCAAACATAATAATAGCAAAGGATGGGCAGGGACTGATTTGTCAGCAATGACATGAATTCAAATGTGCATCAAAACACAGTGGCCTGATAGAGATAAATGACAAAAAAACAGCTCTCCCACATAAATTCTCGCTCTTGTACAACAGGTGATTGTTTAGTTTAATCAAATTTTCAATTAAGCTGCCTACAGTGCCAGAAAGCCACAAAGTCATTTCATAGATGACAATTAGAATGGGCTGGAGAGGAAACATTTAAGCTGAACTGATCCCGATGGGATTTCCCAAGCTCAGAAAATTCTCACACAAAGGATATTCTGAGAAAGAAATTAGTTGCTTTAGAAGGACCAAATTTGTATTTTTTTTTTCCAGATTTTCAAGATTTGAAATCTTGAGCTGAAACCAGCATGTTATTGGCTGCTTTCATTATTATGCACATTTTACACATCTCCAAATGAGATGGATTCCCTTTATTGTGTTAGGAAACAAAGCTGAGGAACCTAGGGTTCTTCTCAGAAATGTTGCTCTGTGTTGGACAGTAAGAAATAACGGTGCCCATGCCATTATATAGAAAAATCTACTTGGATGATACGTACTTTGGAAGAGTAGATGTGAAAGCAAGTGGACCACCTCTCAAAACATTCACTTACTAACTCCTGCCCTGAAGTAGATACTCAGTCCCTAAATAATCATTCAGAGAGCAATCCAGGTTTCTAAACAGGAAGCTATTTTAAGTACTCCATTTGGTTCACTCCAGCTGAGTAGACTGTGTGCCTCTTGTAAGACCTGCCTGCCTCCTCCAGCCCCATTTGGATGTTTTAGATACCTTCAGATGTTTACAATGGCAGTAGGTGCTTATATTTAGGCTCTTGAATTTCACCCTCGGTTTGTATGTGCTCCAGTTTCCTGTCTGCAAAATGATAAAATAAACCTTGCTTTTTCCCAGCCTCACTCGGTACCAGTGGTTGCAGAGCTGACACAAATGTTCAGAGATCCAAGAATGTCAAAAGACAGTTTCAGCCCCAAAACCTCATGAATTTGGTTGAAGTCTGAGCACACAATATGTCATGGGATCCTTCCAGGAAACAACTGTCTGCTTCTCTGTGTTGTGCGGACAGCTAGTTCCCTTCCTTGAAGCACCTTTCATGGCTTGATTGTGGGCTACACAATCTGGCCCTGCACCCTGGCAATCTCTGCTGACGTCTCATCTGGAGAAGCTGCAAATCCTCCCATTTAAATGTACACCCAGGGATGCCTGCAGCAGGCCATGGCCTCAGCTAGAACCTCTAAAAAGGCAAAATCACACCATCTTCCACTTAATGATTACACATCTAAGGTATTTGTATAGAGTAGCACTATTTGCCAATAATACAAAGCTGTTATTTCCTTGACATCCAAGCAAATAGAAAATTCTGCCAACAGCCTGTTTTCTCATTCTGTAAGGAATTTCACTAAGATGTCTTTCATTTTAAAAAGACAGTCTTCTTATTTAAAGGTATTAAGTAGTGCTTCATTCTGGTGGCTGCTTTTCAGATGCTTCAGGCTTTCTGATCATCAGATGGAGAATATCGCCCACAGCCCTTTGGAGTTGGGATTTGTGACAGCCACGGTAAATGCCCCGGAACAGGGAAATACTCTACAGATAATTTAACTGCACCAAATTATTTCAGAAAGGGTTTATTAAAGAGGACTCTGCACTTCAGTGACTCACTTATTGATTTGATATAAAGAGATGGTATTATTTTTCTGTCTGTATTATTTTGTCATGTCTTAACTTTCTATTGAATTTTACTTTCTGTTGCATGGGGAAAATTTTCCTCAAAACAAATGTATTAGGTACTCAATTTCAACTGGTTTTATTAGATTCCTGATTGTGTTTTCCCCTACAGCTGAATTCCATTTGATACATCTGTCCTTCTGATTCAAAAATTTCCCTGGGTAGGAACTGTTCTCTAGGAAGTCCTATAGCATCAGGATCCCATTTCTAAGCATTACCTCTGAGCAATTAGTTTTATAGCTATGGAACTCCATCAAGAAACTTCTTATGCTTCCATATCTGATTTATTACCATTTTGGATATTACCATTTCTTGGGCTAGCTGGGATCAAGAGGAACCAAAAGGCAACCTAACTATCCTGAAACAGAGGACCTGTTCCCAAGCCACACACTGGCCTGCTCAGTGGCCATCAGTGAGAGCTGAGAAAGTTTCAAACCCTCTGCCTCGCTCTTACCAGTAAAATGAGTAAAATACAATCAGCAAAGCAGCCAACCCTGGCACATGGTTGGTGGCAGTAGAGGCTGCTGAGAGGAGACTCAGTTCCAGCCTGTCTGCTAGGATCTTGGGATCAAACCTGAAAATCACAGGTTTCTGGATGGCTTTGAGCTAAGAAACAGCAAAACTATGAATAGCTGTGGAAAAAGTAAGAAAAATAGACATTCCAATGGAAAGACCCATACTGTACAAAGATACTGATTTTTTCATAGTGCTACAACCATTTTCCTCCTGACATTGAAATGCCAGACATTGAGATATCAATTTCTGAATGTGTTTTTTTTCTCTTATTATTTTGTCTTCGGAGAAACTCCCAGCCACAAATATTTAGAAATTTAGGGTATTATAGCAAATGGCATCAATCACTCATCTTCTGGCAGTAGGCACTGGGTATTTTAGGCCTTATCTGAGGTTACTGAAGTCA
Source organism: Turnix velox (assembly GCA_013400935.1). Taxonomy (NCBI): domain Eukaryota; kingdom Metazoa; phylum Chordata; class Aves; order Charadriiformes; family Turnicidae; genus Turnix; species Turnix velox. The sequence continues at coordinate 35,447 of VZTY01010737.1, read as the reverse complement.
AGAATATGACTTAGCTAGACCTATATTTGTTTCAGTCACTTCTCTAATTACAAAGTAGATAATCTCTGTTAGTATTCTCAGGGGAAAAGTTAATTTACCTGCCAAACAGTTTGTTGATTAACCTTAGCTTTGTCTGGAACTTATCCTGAAGAATACCTCTATGGCTCCATGACTTAAAAATGTTCAATGTTCACAATATTATTGCCAAGTGAAACTCTTCACTCTGCAGTGAATGTATAGCATTAGGTTCATACATTAAAATCATAGAATGTGTTGAATTGGAAGGGACCTTCAAAGCCCATCTATTCCAATCCTCTCTGCAGCAAGCAGCAGCATCCTGCCCAAGATCATGTTGCTCAGAGCCTCATCAAGCCTGGCCGTGAATGCCTCAAGGAAGGGAGACTCCACCACCTCTCTGGACAACCTGTTCCAGTGCCTCATCACCCTCATGGCGAAGAACTTCCTCCTAATGTCTAATCTAAATCTGCCCTGTCCGAGTTTAAAATCATTGCCTCTTGTCCTATTGCTACTGCCTTTGCAAAGAGTTCCCCCCTAGCTTTTTATATTTTTAATAATGTATTGTATATACATCTTCTCCAGTTCCCATCACTGTAGTACTGGTACATGTACTGTATATACAGAGTAGATCAGGTTACATCTTTTCTTGCTGCACACATAGTCATAGTAACCGAGATGTGAACAGGCTCCTGTTGAGGTCATTGGGGGTGAGATAATCTCCACGACTTTCTCACTTGTGGACATGGATGGAGAAACAAGTCTTGAACGATGGGTTATGTCTGGTCAAAGGTGGACGTGGCTTGAGTGTTTATCCTGCTTTTTACTGAAGGCAAACTTCTGCAGTTCTGCAATACATTACCTGATCTTGTAAACACATACATAGATGTTCCCAAGCAAAATCTCCTAATTCACTGGCTTGAGACATCTAAACATAACTAATAATTACTGTATATGGGTTCTTCAGACAATGGACATCTAACTGTATTTATTTAGCTAACTGCTAAGAATTTTAAAAAATCATTAGTGTCACCACTGCTTTCAGCTTAGCTGTGCTGACTACATGGGGCAGGCTACATAAGCAGCTGAAATATGAAATGAATACATACAGATGAATTTGCACTGATAAACAGAAGCAAAATTTCTCATTCAGCTTCATCACTGGCTTTTTTGAGTGCAGAGTCCTGAACATGGAGCTTGTTCAAAATCAGAACCTCCCAGTACTTCAGTGTCCTTATTTAATGGCGCTTCATTTTATTCAGTGGGAATAAGAACTTCCACAAAGGTATCAGGGATATTCTGAGGGGTGATTGGTCAAAGTTTATGGGGAATTAAGACATGAACAGTGTTTACTGAACTGATGACATTGATAGCATAGCATGTTTATGGAATTTCAAATGTGCTTGTGTAGCTAATTAGGAAGATAGCAAAGGAGTAATCTGTACAGATGTGACCTGATGTAGGAGATAAAAATTTATAGATGAAGGGCAAACCTATAATTAAGTACAGCAAACTCCATGATCCTAAACACACGTTCACGGGAAATGCCTGAAAATTACAAACTCGGGTCCCTAGATTTGGACATTTAAATCTATGGGTGTTCATTTAGATTCCACTGCCAAAACTGGCTCTTAGATCATAAAATTTGATCTGTAGTATATTAAAGCTATTACTTCATCACCCAATTAAATCTTTATGGAGCCCGATAACTTTTGTTTGATGAAAGGATAATTTGTGTTTGACTAATGCATAACTTCTGGCAGAATGTCTAGTCTTGATCTGACAATAGCTAGAGACAGAAAATCTATTTCATGGTAGTTAGCTTGAATGGTTAATCCCACTCACTGATAAAAAAAAAGGTATCTGACTTCAGTCCTGGACTGACTTATCTTCAGATTGTAACCACAGCTTTGTTCTCTACTAAAATCAAGACCAGTTCAACACTGTGTTTCTTCCACTATAAGGATTTATGCACTCAAATCTGTTCTAAATTTTCTTTCTGATAAAATAAATTTTCAAAAGAAAAGAAGATAATTAGAAGATTTTTTTCTTCAGTTCTTCAATAACTTACTGCCAATTTCTTGGCATTTTCTCCATTTTTTCAATGTTTTTTGAATAAATGCCAAGACTGAACCCCATATCCTAGCTGTTGTCTCTGCAGAATAATGTATGCAAGTGCTATCACCCCTCTACTTCGGTTTATTACTTTTATATCTCTACAGCCAGGATGTGCCTCTCATGGCAGAGCATTGCACCAGGAGAAGCTGTTGAATTCCTAGTCAGTCAAGACCATGTTTTGCAAGACACTATGGACTATCATTTTCTCTATGTGGCTTACATTTAGCAAATAAAAAGAAGCTTCTTTTCCTGAGGTGTTTGCCTTCTTGTTCTGGGCCTGACCATTCTGCTTCCCTAGTCTAACTAACAGACTGCACTGTGCCATAGACACTCTCTTTACTGCATTACCACTCAACACAGCAGTTTGGATTTCCCTCATTGATGCGATTCTTAGCTACCACAGAGTTCTCCATGGCTCAAGCTTTTCTACTTTACCTAGGAGGACTTCCCACTTCTCAAGCTGGAAAGTTTGTCCTGGATGCACCTTGACCTTATATCATGAGAACATGTACACAGGCCAACACCCTGCTACTGCCATCTTTTCTAATTTCTACCCCAAGAGATGAGCTATATTGGCTGAAGCCATTCAATGGTCCTGCACACACCTACACTGGGTCTGCGCAAGCCTGTGATTCCAAAGAGCTTGCTGTGTACATCAGAAGGCAAAGATAGCCACTATCTGTTTAAGGTCCCCCAGTATGTGCAAGTAAGAAAGCAGTAAGTTTCAAAAGATGTCCATTACATAATAAACTTTTTTTTCAAAAGAAATAAAAACAATATCCAGTCTTGGAAGTCACAGAGAGAGAGAATGGAAGCCGGAGTAAAATGGAGGACTAAATATGGCATTGAATTGTGTGAGGATTACAAGTTGGCAAAGACAAAATGCCTGAAGTAGTAGGTGGCAGCTGAAATTCATACTACAAGTAACAAAGTATTGACAAGCTAGAGAGAGGAATTATATGAGGAACAGAGATAGATGTTAGCCAAGGGGAGATGTGAGAGATACTAAAGGGAAGAATTATATTTGTTCTGAGGAGAGGAAACATAGACAATGAAACACACAAAGATTGCCGACAGTAGAGGCTGGGAACAGAGACGACAGTCTGTCCATAGGGATTATTCCCACTGTTCTCAGTTTACACCAATGAATCCGTAGGGAGAGAGTATTTATACCTCCTGCAATTCAGAAAACTCTGCATCTACATCTGAAGTCTATGGCTCAACCAGAAAACTTGCTCTAACAGCAGGCCTAAGATCCACAAAACAAAAAGTCACAATCACCTCAAGGCATTTTTTATTGGGAAAATATTTTAATTGGTAGAGCACTGTACTGGCTCCTTGTACATTTCTAAACCCTGTGTTAAGGAGAAATGCAGGTGACTAGGGGGGATTCACCAAGGAAATACCATATTTGACAGCTAAATTTCTTTTTCTTAACTGATTTTGCTGATGTCAGTGAAGAATGGGTACATTATCGCTTCAGTTGCCTTTAGCCAGAGAGGCAGTCAATATTTGCCTCTTGCACTGTAGGCAAGAAACTTAGCTACACCACTGTGAGAGAGAGATGGTGAAAGCCAATAATCACTGTTAAAGACAGGAGGTCCCTGGGAGGAGACAGAGAGTGATTCTTGCTCAGCAAAGTGGTAACATTTTGCAAGACAAAATAATCTTGTGATACTTGTCAAATGCCAAGAATCAGATGATAAGGAGATTAAAGAATGGACTGGCTCACCTGCTGCAAGTTGAATGAATATGGAAGATTTTATTTTGAATCAATGAGCTCCAAAGCAGGCTAAACCATCCTGTTAAGGGAACAAAATGCACCAGCTTGTCATCCTAGCACCAGATAGGAAAAACCAGCCACTGATGCTCAGTTTCAGAAGGAAAGCAAAGGATCCTTGCCTGCATCAGCATCAGAAATTTGTGTTGTTTATTTCGGTGAGAACCCCTCAGTGTAACAGTATTCCCAAACTCCCAGAAGATCATTGAAAGTTTAAGGCGTATACAATTTGTCTCCTTGGAGTACTTCACAATATTAGCTTTAGGTTTCAGAGTGTTGAGTGTTAAATTACTCATCGTGAACAAAAGATCTGCTGCAGGATAGGTGTTGATAATAATGCCTGATAGCTGTATATAATGTTTTGATTGGCAGAAGGTAGTCTGACTACTACAGGAAGCAATTGGCCAGAGGATCTTGTCGAGGCACAAATAGTCCAGAAGCAAAAAATACTCATGAGATAATAATTTGCACAGAGAAATGTGGAGCTCTGCCTACTAATTCCCTATCAAATAAAAAAAGAGCTTTTTTCTTACTGTTTGATTTGTCTCCTTTGCAATGGGAAGAGGAATATGAGACTCTGAAGGTGCAGACAGATATTTGCAGGCAAAACAGTGGGGCTTTAAGAAGTTTTTGCACTATGGAAATTTATGCTGGTTAATGAAAAATTATAAATAAACTGTGAATACAGGACAGATTGGGAGAGGCAGAAATTGTAATAATAGTTAAGGAAATACACCCCAAAAAAAACACCATGATGTCCTTAGTCTGATAATGAAGCCATGGTCAGTGGGACAAGGGACCAAGACAACCAGCAGTTCATGGAAAGCATTTTACAGCAGACAAGGAAGTTCCCATCATAGAAAAAGGTGAAAATGGGCCACGTTCTATCTTCGTTCATCTCCTGGTCAGATAAAGTCCAGACCAAAAAGGAGAGCTGTTATCTGTGAGAATCAGTGATTATAGAATTAAAAAATATGAGACACTTTGCTATGCAGGGAGCCAAAAAAATTAAAGAAATATGCGTAACATGGCTGTTTCCTCCTGTCAACAAGGGGAGAAATTCTGTGAGAGAGGGTTGATGCCAAACATTTTTCAACACTTGACATGTCAGCAAGGTTCTGGCAGGTGTCCTTAGGAAAACAGAGCACTCGCCTCAGCATGTTCAATTCTCCCTTGGGAAACACTGTTTTCTCAGACTGTGTGGAGAACCCCAAGCTTTTTCACTAGAAAATACAACTTCATAATACATAAAATCTTGACATTTACCCATTGGAGGTCCCAATGTGAAAAAAAACCAACAATGAGAGAATCCAATTTTATAGGTCTGAGAAACTTTAGGGAAAATCAGTACTTCTGCACTAAACTAAAGCAGAACGTAGGCTCTTTAGAAGGGAAATTATCTACTGCTACTGGTCAGAGCACAGCACAGTGGGACACAGGCTGTCACATCTCCTCTGTCAGAAAAAGGAGGGACACAAGGACTGGATTGTGAAGGGAACACCTATGCAGCAACCAAGGGACATAGTAGGAACAAATTATAATAAAGAGAAATTGAAAGTGTTGTATGAAGAGGTGTTCTGGAGTAAGGATCTTGTTGAATGATGTTGAATTCAATCTAAGTGGTCTCCAGACACTTTGAAGAAGGTCTGGGCATAGATCTTCTTCACCATCATAGTCAAGATTGGGGTTTATGCATCCCACTTGCTAACAAGTGTAGTGTTAATATACTCAAGGAGAGCAAGAGAGGCATCAAACTTAGAGTGTGGGTGTTCAAAAGTTTCAGGGTTTTATTTATGGGAGGCCAAGGTTAGCTGAAATTACCATAAAACACATTTTGACACTGCCAAAAGGGACCTGTCAACTTTCCCACCTCCACCCGTAAGAAAAGAGATTACTTTTCCAGCTACAAGTGTATCATTTGCAAATTAAATATAAATGAGGAGATATTTAATGGTTCTGTCATTACAGAGGCAGGAAAGTCCACACTAAATTATGTGCCTAACAGTTTAAATTTTTACACAGAAAACCCCCAATTGTTTTTAATTCAGTTGATAGCTAATTAATTAATATTAATTACATGAATTAATTAAGACCAACAACACAGTCCCAGCCAATATTATCAATAGAAGAAAGACCTCTGTGAACTGACAAAATTTAGTGGTCATGAATACAAGGAATTTGCAGGAAGGTTCAAGTTTTAACATGAAACTGCTAGTCCCACCTTTCCCAAATCTGGCAGACATCTGATGATAGTACATCTCATAGAAGATGGGAATCCTAATCACTGAATCATAATCTGATCTTTATTTTGGACTGCTAGGCACCAGGACAGCACCAAGAAAAGCTAAGGCTGTCTTCTGGAAGCCCCTGAAAGTGGAGAAAATTAAACACAGAAGTGTGGGCCTGGTTAGAAAGCAGCAGCTTAATGTTGGAGGGGAAAAACAAAGAAGAACAAAGTTGTTCAATTGCATGGTCCTGAGAACTCTTGGCACCTTCCATGAGAATGGCGGTTCTACAGCAGTACAACATGGTGTGTTGTTGACCAGACTACAACTCACATGTTGAATGGGCAAGATCTCTGTCAGATTCCTTGGCTCAGCCACTGCTGAGAAGAAGCACATGCTTCTCTTACGGCAAACTGAAGAAGGATCATGGTTTGCCTCTCTTTTATATTGTCTAGATGAGCTGCCCAAGCTAAGGAACTTTGTCCCTTTGGAGACCTTGCTGCAGAGTGCACAATTGTTTTTTCAGCAGAGGCAGCACCTTCTCTCTGTTACATTTCCTCTATGGAGAGACTCAGCTCTTCCAAATCTTCCTGTTGCAGCTCTCTCAACAGAAAATTTCTCATTGTCTCCTTAGGGATTTTCCTTTCATTTTCTTTAACACTTACATCCATTTAGAGGGAATTAATTCTGCTTTTTCTTTCATTCTACTTCTAGATTAGTTTTGAATGCTCACAGGTTGTTAATTATGACAAGGTAGAGCTTTGCCACAGTTACTTCTCTAACTACTTTACAGTAGAATTTAATTAATTTTTTAAGACCATTCTTCAAAAATTTTAATGGCCCTTTTTATCTCTTGAATAATGCCAGTTTGGACCTTACACTTGCCTTCCTTCTCCTCTTACATCTGAGTGAAGGTTATTTTCTTCAGTATCTCTCATTCAGTGACTGTCAACCTAAGCAAAACCTCAAAAATTTGTCCTCATATAGTCTCCACACAATGTCCTTGAAGGTGATAACAGTGTTGCTGCCAGCTGCTGCCCTGGATTATGTGTTTTGGTATTGAAAGCTCTCACTCTGAAGTAAGTCTGAGTACCACCCAGCTCTCCTCTGTTACAGGCAAGTGCACCAACCTCTGGGCTGCACACCCTCTCATAGGAATGAGCAGCCCTGCTCCATTGGGCATCTGCTTTCAGAAGGTTCGGTGGCGTCAATCCCAGCAGCTCTCCCTCTGCCTCCACCCACTCCACCTGGCCTGACTCTCCCTTTGACCACAGCTTTTTTTTCTCCCCTAAAAGACACTATTTTTTTTCCTGCCAACTCACTGGGATAAACTCATTCTACAGTTAGAAATGTTTACCAGAATAAAAAAGTCATTTTAGTTAACATCTAAATATTTTTATTATGTTAACATTGCTAAGGGAAGATTCATGCCTCTGAAGACTTTTGTACACTCACTTGTACCCTCATTTGTACTGGGGAAAAGTCTGGTATACGCTCTACATTGTTACTGCTTTGACAAATAATGGTATGTACTATCTGTGTGTCTGCTGGTTGGAAACAGAGAGTGAATCCTGAAACACAATGATAGAATTATGGAATTAAATATTGCTGATATTCAGTCTTTTTCAAAATGTATCAGAAGCATTTTGATATCACTCTGAATTGAAACAATAACAAATTCTCATATATCAGCATTTCTTACGAAAATGATACTCTGTATCTCAGCAGGTCTTGTCTAACAGGATTTTCTCAGCACTGCTCCTAAGGCCTTTCATCATTAAAAGATATTGTTAATGACTCCACGAAGGCATTCACTTATTTTTCTCTCTTCATTTCTTTTAACATGTTGATATACATTGACTAACTTAATAATTTGCATTATTGTGTTGCATATAATGAAATAACCAATGGTGTCTTATTGGATAATCTGACTGAATCATTCTCCCTTTTGTTTTATGTTAAAGCATCATTAAGAAGTTACAGAGTCACCTTGTTCATCTCATCTTGCTCAAAGCATGGAAAACTTCAAAGCTACATCAAGTGACTCAGGGCACTGCCCAGAAGAGTTTTGAATATCTCCAAATCACCTTGGTCTGTATGATGTGAAAATCTGTAAGAAGCTTGGAGTCAGGACCCATGACTATTGCTTACCAACACGAGTCTACCCATAGTGCTACATATTATTTTGATGTGAGAAGCACATAACAATGAGTAGCCTTTCTACAAGAAAAAAATGCTTGCTTTATTGACATGGTTGACATACAAAAACGTCTGACATTAATTTATAGACAGTACAAAGAAAGCAAAATGTACAGTCACTGGGCTAGTTAACACACAAAAACGGGGGAAGAAACCCCAAACAAATGTGTTCACCAAACCAGCTTTTAATTTTTTTCTTGTTTGCACAGTTTATCCCCTAACTTCAAATTCCTTAACACATCCACCTTTTCTTGCACTTGCCTTTCAGACCACAAGGATTTTAGATAACGATAATGTCTAGCTTTCTGCACTCTAAGAAGTTATAATGAGTATAACTGAAGAATTAGTATCAATATATCAATAGACACCATAATCAGTCATTAGGATCAATATTTCTATAGACACCTTAATGCACCATTTGTGAGTTTAAAGTTTTTACATTAAGTGAAATGAGAAAAATTAAATTGTCGTCACTGTTATTACATTTTCCTTCCATTTCCAGATGTGTTCTCTAATAAAATCCTAAACAAGGTGCAGGCATGCACTAGTCTGTCATGCTACTGTTATGTTGCCAAACAGGTAGCATGAATTTCCCTCAGCAGGCTATAAAAAGTGCAGAAGTCAACGAAGCAGGATTTATGGTGTGAGAAAGAGATTACAGAATGAGACTTAAGCACATGCTTAACTGCTTTGCTGAGCTAAGGCCTATGTGGGGGCGCTGATAACTTTAACATTTGCAAAATCCTTCATGATAGCAAACCACCATTAACCCTAAAATGGTTATATCCAATGACATCAGGATGCCAGCAGCATATTAGCAGAGCTTTTATTTTTAATGGAGGAGGAACCATTTTCTGATTGTATCCTATTTCATATCTTGTAAAGCTGTAGGTTTCTACCGTTTTGTGGCATAAAAAATTTACACTTATATCAATTTTTGTCACAACTCAGTCCTGCAAAATAGTACTGAACTTTTATTCTTAAGGAATAGATAATTAGCCTCAAATAAGGTGCAAAAAAATATATGTAAGAGTTGAAACTACTGAGTTTTTGAAGACTATAGACAAAATATTAAAAGAAATATTTTTAGTTGATAATTATTATCTGGAGAAGACACAGGTCAGTATTTTTAGATATGATTTTAGAACAGAATATAGAGGCAATATAGAAGCAGTTTTTCATGCTGGTTACATTATCATAATAAAGCAAGTTGAAGTGGGGAAAGTGGTATAATTACATGCATGGCTTTGCAGCTCTAGGTTACTGATTCATATCCAGGTCAGATAACTAATAGCAGGAATTCATTCTCAGGAATTATGACAGATTTTGTTACAGTTCAAGACACATAAATAATTAAAAAAAAGATAGTGTAGTCTTTATTTAATTGTTCAGTATTGTAAATTATTGTATATGTAGTACTTTCAGAATGAATTGGTCATTTAATGTACTTGATCTGAGATAGGACATGATGAGAAAGCCTCCAATAGTCTTTACCTTTTGCACTTTTATAAGATTATTTTAAATATATATGGTCAGGCTGTCTCTTGCATCAAGATTCACATGCGGACTTCCTGATCCTTCTGGATCCTCCCTGATCCTTCTGGATCCTCCCTGATCCTTGATCTGTTCCTCGAGCTGTCCTTGTGGTGCTGCCTAGAGATCTGCAAGTAGTCAGATCCCAGCAGTAGTTGACTGGTGGACTCCAGCTTGTTATGTCCTTTCCTTCCCAAAGCTGGAAGATTTAGGCCGGTAGCCTTCATTTCCCCATGCAGAGGCTTCCAGCTACCTCTGACCAAAGTCCTGGGAAATGGGACCATTGACCCTATGTCTAATGAAGACAGTCATAAGATACTACCTTTGAAAATAAAAAAGGAAATTTTTCTATGAGTGGAGAGCTGCTATTGATTTGCTGGCACAGTCTATGTTGTCTGAATATTTAACTACTCAGTCAAAGATCCTGGCATCCCTTGCTTGAGACATCTGAGACAGATTGCTTCCCCAGGGTGTATCTTCCATTTATTTCAAATGTACTGTTGATTCCTCCAAGTAATTTGAATAAAATCTGCACTACTTATTCATATATAAAAAAAGCTCCCAATCCTGCCTTCTATGTCTGTCCTTCCCTAAGTGACTGTTGATTGTGGCTGTTTAGACATATGAATGCCCCTTCATGTCTCTCTGTGACCCCAGCTCCTCTGTTTCCTGTGCTGCACAAACACTTGAGGTAGGCAGTCTGCCACACTGATTTCCCAGAAAGAATACGAGAGCTTCTTGCTTACACCATCTCTGATACTGTTCAGGCTGCCTACAGACAATGGAACAGGTTGCCCAGAGAGGTGGTGGAGGTCCCATCCCTGGAGACATTCAAAGCCAGGCTTGATGAGGCTCTTAGTAATTTGATGTAGTTGAAGATGTCCTTGCTCACTGCAGTAGCTGATCTTTAAAGGTCCCAACTCAACATTCTATGATCTGCTGCAGTTCCTTCACTTGGTGCCATAGATCCTTCATCAGTGTCTGACTCCCACGGTCAAAGAGGGAGCCCACATCCTGCTGCCCCAACCTCAACAAGGGCTGCCAGACACCCCTGCACCCCCAGACCCAGGCAGCTGCATCTTCCTTCAGAGGCTTGATCTGTCTTGAAACCCATGGTGGAGGAGCTTCCCCGAATAATGTTGAGCACTATGCCTTGGGGAGCCACTGTCATTTTTGGTCTCATTTTCCATACCCTTCTGCAAAGTCACTGCCCAAAGTGCTGTGCCTGTCTGCCTCTGTCAACTGTGCCCTCAGGTAGGGGGAATGAATCATAGAATCATAGAATAGTTTGGGTTGGAAGGGACCTTAAAGATCATCGAGTTCCAACCCCCCTGCCATAGGCAGGGACACCTCCCACTAGATCAGGCTGCTCAGTGCCTTGTCCAGCCTACTCTTGAACACCTCTCTGGGCAACCTGTTCCAGTGCTTCACCACCCTCACTGGAAGATTTCTTGAAGATTTCTTGAAGAAGCTGAAGCTGCCTGGAACATTCCATAGGACTAACAGAAACAATCCTCATAGCATAGGATTTTGAGTGAAGTAGTTGCACTAAGCAATGATATGAGACCTTTGAACTTTCAGCTGGCTTAAAGGAAGTTCATCAAAGCAAAAAATGAAGAAACCGGCAAAGAAGGAATGACAAGCAGTAGGCCAAGGTGCAACAGTCTGGAACTGAGGTTTGGAAAAGGATGATTACTTCGCTTCAAAGAGAGCAAGTTAGTTTCAAGCTGCAATTTTGGTAGAGAACAAAGCTCCTCCACAATTCCAGTAGTGCTGACATTAGTGTGTGAGGAGAGTGATTGTGAAAAAGAGCCCCAGTCAAACCATGAAGCAAATTCTTAAGAATTGTTTCACTAGAAATGTGGCAAAGACTCCCTTTTCTCTCTCAAGGCACAACATCAGGACAGGTGAACATGGAGATTCCTAATGCCAACTCCAAGACTGGCACAAAAGCAGCAAGAAAAGAGGAGTGGTAAATGGTAAATCTGGAAGATGCTTTCAGTATTCAATGGAGTAGTTTTTCCCATAAACCACTTGCCAACATCCTGACATACAAACACCTCTATATTTATACAGTATGTGATTTATATCTTGCCAATTGCAATATACGTCTCTTTAGGGATGGCTTCTATCCATACTGGCACCAGCAAAGAGCTCACAGTATTTCTGCTCCTCAGAGATTAAAAAGAAAATAAATATGTGATGCGTCAAAGAAAAGTAACGGAAGCTGGATATATATCAACAGAAGCCTTTTAGTATTAAAATACCTTTTAGCATTAAAATACTGACAAGGTACCTGATATGCACATCATTCTGAAATTCATCACTTTTGAAGATAAAGCATGCAATTAGAAGGGTTTTTCTTCTCTTTATGGAATGATTTATAATTGTGCTTTCCTTAATAAGGCATGTGTAAAGGCTTTTTCTTCTTGTGGTATTTTACAGCTAAAACACGGTGCAACCAGAACACACCTATCATTTTCCTGTTTCCTTCATCAGGTTAGTGGCCCAACTGCTACGTGACAATGTGATACACGGGCAGTCTGTGCTCAACACAAAGTCATTCAGTTTTACAATTACATATATGTAAAAAGGGAAAATTTTCTCCCCATTTCACAGGGAATTAGGGATGACCAGGATTTTTCTTGCTTTTGTTGAACAATACCATCTCATCAAAATAAAAGCTATTTTTAGGAGGTGTCTCCGAGAGTCTCCTGATTTGGGGCAGACGTTAGAGAACCCTGGAAGAAATTATTTTAATGTATTAAATTAAATCTCACCATCCCTTTGTGGACTGTGTTCAAAAGGAAAACACGAAGAGAAAGTTGGGTTACACAGGAACACAGACTGTGTTTGACTCTGATGCTATTTAGGGTAACCTGCCCCACATTATTTAAATGCAATCCTTTCTTTTGAAGCTGGGCCACTTTCCAGCAGGAATATAGGAGTCATGGGAGTGGGTGGGAATATGAACAAGAAGACTAACAGCTCTTGCTCTGGGTGCTCTGGATATGTATTCTGCTTTCTAAAGATACTTGATATAGATACAGATTTATTCTGCTAGTTTGCAAAAATTGTGGGCCAGTTTCACACCTTCCTTCTCCTGTGTAGAAAACAACCAGTGCTGAGAAAATTACAAGATTCATGTGGAGAAGCCCCAAATACAGCATCACTCTGTGGCTTCATGGTTATCAGCCTCATGAGAGATGGATGGATGGATGGATGGATGGATGGATGGATGGATGGATGGATGGATGGATGGATGGATGGCCAAGGATTGATCCTTGGCTTTGGTTCCTATTATTGGCCATTCATGTATTGTTCATTAAACATACATTGGGCAACATACATGATGTAGGAAGGCAGAAAGAATGAAAATCACTGTTCTCCTTCTACCAGAGCCAAGCTCAGATCTTGACCCCTGACTTCCATGGAAGCTTTGAAGCCTTTCTATGCCCTTTCCAGCCCAGTGAAATCTGGATTCTTCCCCAGGCAGCTTCAAAGCTCCTTGCTAAAAAGGTGATGACACCTTTTTGCCCACCCTCATAGATCCTGTCCCAGAGAATGTCCAGTGAAAGTGGGCAAGGGTTTCCTGTGCCCTGAGCAACAGATCAATCACACAGAAGATAGCAGCACTGCACTCTTGTAATCTTCGTCTTTCCTATAGAGAGCACAAGTCTCTCTGTGCTATCACTCAAGGCCACTATCTAGCCTGGTGGAGCTCCACACACCATCCAGAAGAGCAATACATGGCACTTTGTGCTTTCTGAGTACCATACAAGTGCACTTATACACACTGATCGTGTCTATAAGTGGTGTGTCACCTAGAAAACATTCTGTGACTTCAGAAGCAGTGAAGGTATTAGTCTCACATGAGGAAAGGTTTATTTCATGGTCCCCTTTACTCCTGTCTCCCCCTAGCTTTGCTCTCCTAACAGTCAGTATCTTCTACCTTTTCATTTGAGGTTATGTGAGGGTAAAGTTTTTCTGAGGCTTCTTTTGAAGCACCAGTATTTTTTAGGTTTTCAGACAATATGGACAGGTACACAAATTAAAATATGAACAGTGAGAGTAATTATTATAATAGCACTGCATGAATAACTACTTCTTCATTAGTCCAGAAGTTCTGGAAAACCTGGAGAAAAGCTAATTTGACTTACAGCAGAATGGTTGTTGTCATTTCAGGTTTTATTTGCATTAAGAATGTAATTAAAATACAGACTTTAAAAAATCTTTTTAGAAAATATGGAATGAAGCAGTGATTTTAACAACTGTGGAGGTTTTAATTGAAAAATATTTGCTGTAATATCACAAAGAATGCAAGACTTAAATCTGCATTTTTGGTGAAATGAAGTTGCAGTTGCATTTCTGCCTGTGTTTACTAATCACTCCATATAGAGCTGAATTAATACTCTACTGTCACAGTTCGTAGTGAGGAAACTGAACAGAAAGTTCTAAGCAGTGCTTTTTGATGAAGAAAGAATGATCTTAGAGCAATGATTGTATTTCAAGGATGGACAGCTTGTCTGCTATTCAGCAACAACTTACCCATACCTTAGCTATGGTCTCCATCTGCCATGTGGACATCAAAAGCAATTCAGCTTTAGTTTGACATGGCATGATGAACATCCATCAGTTTGAGTTTACATTAAAATATCAGTCCAAAGGTGAGAAGGCAACATCTGTTCACTTCATCCATCCCTGCTCTGCATGCAGAAACTCCTAACAGAGGAAAAGGGCAGGGCTGGAAAGGACATTACTGGTTTAAATGTCTCTCAGCAAGAATTCTTCTGTCAGTGCCTTTATCTTTCAAGCCACGCTTCTTTATCTCTACATGATCCAGGATTACGCTGACTTTTCCAGAACTGCTGAGCCAAAAAAAAAAGAAAAGAAGACAATGACATTTCACCACTTTAAAAAGTTCGTGATGTAAATCAAAACCAAGAAATACTCATTCAAAACTTATTTTCTTAAAGTTTGTAAAGGCAAAAAAAAAATTGGATCTAGATATCCAGAACAGAGCAAAATAAATCAGAGAGACCAAAAAACCTTCTTCCGGTACGAGAGTAAAAGTCAGTGAGCCAGTCCATGATTTGCTCTTTCTTTGTGACATAACAAAGAATCACAGAATCATAAAATGGTTTGAAATGGAGGGGACCTCAAAGATCAACCCCGCTGCCATAGGCAGGGACACTTCCTACTAGACCTGGTTGCTCAAAGCCTCATCCAGCCTGGCCTTGAACACTTCCAGGGATAGGGCATCCACAGTTTCTCTGGGCAGCCTGTTCCAGTCTCTCACCACCCTCACAGTAAAGAATTTCTTTCTGACAGTTTCTAGTATTCCACTCTTGTAGGCCATATGGAGACAAAAGGTTTTCCACACATGTTGCACATACATGTACTGTTAGTACAGCTGATAAGGCACATTTCCCAAGACCTCTTTAAACATCTTCTAGACACCATGATATTGAGAGTCTGTATCACTTCTACAGAGCTTCTATGTTAATCTAACCTACTGACTGTCATTAACACTACAATATACGCTGCAGTCACTACGTGTATGCAAAATTAAGACAAAGGATTGTCCCACCATATATTAGCAAATACTTCAAAACCCCATGATTTGAAATAAGTATTTTCTGCCCCTGTGTTCCATAAGGTTTTTATTTGAAGGATAAAAGATGCTGGTGTTCTAGTAAAACAAACTAATGGATATGAACTTCTGTGTAGTACAAATTAGAAATCTGTGATGTGTCCTGGTACAATTAATATTGTTGGTAAAATGTGAAGGTGTAAAGGACTCATGTATAAAAAGAACTGCAGTGAGAAAATAAGAGTCATATGCATCATAAAAAATGTTCATAGAGAAATAGTAGCTGATTATGCACAGACTGAATGCTTACACACCCAATTTCATAGAAATAATGTATAATTAAGTAAATATTGTAATTAGTAGCCCTTTTTATGTAACATTTACATTCTGTATATACATTTACATGTGTAAATGCAGTCTGTGTGTTTGTGTGTGTATGTGCATTCATGCACATCACAAATTCTTTTGAAAGGTTTTTCCTCTAACAGATCCAGCTTCAATGGCTTGAAGTGGCAGAATGAAGAAACAATCCTATTCTATGTATATAAAGCCCATGTGTTCTGTTCTTAGTCCTCTTTCCAGCTGAACTTGTTCAGATGCTCACCTGGCTGTGCAGATTCACACTCATCACATCTACAAAGAAACCACTGATGCTGTAGGCAGGCAGCGTGATTGAACTAGATCTCGATTCTACACACTTTGGGGTTCAGGTCTGTTGCTCTGGGTATGTTTGCACAGCATGAAAGTAATAAAAATACAGCACTTTCTCAAGGACAGAAGCAGTGTGGGGAGGACAGCTTGTCTTGTCCTGTCCTCAAGGTACCAAATCCACTGAGACAAAAAAGGGGAAAGTTTCCTATTTCCAGTGGCCTTCTCTGGAGAGGTGGGTTGGTGTGATGCTCCAGGAATTGGCTTCTTTTGGGACTGTGGACACACGTGAGTCCCTCACCATTCTGTCTGCGGTGCAGCTGTTGAATTTAGACCTTCTCTAGGCTGTATAACAAGAACATCCTCTTTCTATTTCTATATTTCTGGCCTGGTTGAAGTAGAAAGATTTGACTTTCGAGTCATGTTGCATTCACATCCCGACCTGTAATCAAAAGTCTGAATGTCTGAAAAAAAAAAGGCACAGGACAAAAAATATGCTGCAGCTGCCAAGCGCATCAACACAAGAGCAGTTCAAAAAACATGTTTTTAAAATGTTTCATAAAAATTAAATTTGAAAAAAAACACAAACAACCAAAAAAACAACCCACATTATTTATTACCACCTGGAGTAAGATTTCACGACCTGTTATGATATTCTGAAGTAGTTACCACTTTGTTACTGATCCGGGTTGGTGAAACAGCACTCCAGCCTTGCTTCCCTGGGCTTAGGTAACCGAGCGGTGAGTGGAAACCTGCAAGTCCTCTATTCAGTTTGGTAAACACGGGCTTGTCTGTCACTTCTCATTGTTCCTCTTCAAAGTACAGTCGCCACCTTATCTGGCAACAGCTTTCTTGAAGAGCGCTGCTCATGTGAAATAATCTTTCACCACCGAGGCCAGCATTTCCCTAACACAAGAAGAAACATTTATCTTGCTGTTAGTGGTTAATTAATTTTGAAAATGTATATTACAACACAATAAAAAATTTAGAAAAAAAGAAAAAGAAAAAAGCCATGCTGGACAATGGAGCAAAATGTCCCTTCCTCAAATTGACTCCTATTTAGTTCTTCCAATGTCATCCAAAACACAGATAACTTTTCTTTCATGAATTGTTCTCCTGAATGATTTATACATGTTGTGTTATCTGAGGCCCTTTCCAGATCCCCTTGTGGTTTCAGCCAGCCATCAGCTGCATAATTGTTAATTTTAACACTATAAAAGGTTCTGATGCTGAGGAGATAAAGCGTTGGAGGAAGAATTAATTGAAATGTATCTTCCAATCACACTGGTTCCCTACTTTCAGTTCCACAAAAATTATACATTGGATTTGAGGTTAAAATAAATTTACATTTGTGCTACCCATAAAGCTTTTGGACTAGTAGAAAATAGATAAGTTAATTGTTTCAAAAATCCATAAAGGGTTTACTCTGAGAATAATTCAGGGCAGTTTCCTGTTCATAGCCCACAGCACCATGAGCAGTCGGTTAGAGGATTCTTCCCAAGCTGCTGCAGACATAATTGGCCAGGAGATATGTGACAGGAGTCTTTTTCAACAGCAGGTGATAGACTGACAGAAAAGGAGCTCAAGCTCCACCAATATTTAATCTGGATATTAAACACTCTATGCTTCCTAGAGCCACTAATACTTTTTTCCCCCCAGTGTTTACTCTGCCTGTATGCTTCAGGTGAAGCATTATGAGGCAAAGCTACCAGGTTTTGATTCTTTCATTTACATTTTTATTATAAATATATAAATACATACAAAACATGCAAAATTCATTTTAAAGGCTATTTGGAGGAACACTGTTGGGGCAAATGAATTCAGACATAGTGGGATTTGTATTTAATTTAAGGTTAGGTGACTGTAAAAGGCCACCCTCATTTGACTGAGGATCCCAAAATAGGCAAAGAAAGATTAGCTACATCCCTGCTAAGCCTTTGTTTGAATACTAGTGCTATTAACCAATATCTTTTGCCAGATGCTTTAGAAATAGGCTTCCACTGCCTACTATGTATATTTTCCAGATGCAGGGGAGAGTAAAAAGAGCAAACAGGTCTGATGCTTTACTTCTTCACCCCCTGATCACGTAGGATGGGAAACTGTATCAGAGCACCAGCTTCTCACCTACAAAAACCCCAGTTTAGAAAAAAAAATTATGGATGTTTCATCTCAGAACCTGGCAAATGTTTGTCCTCACAATAAAGATGCCACATTTCTGCTGTAAGGAATCACAACGTGAAACAGCAACTGATATGAAGGGAGACTGGGAGAAGCCGGGAGGAAAAGCTTGCACAGCACCTGCCCACACTGTACTTGGATTTAGTCCATTTCATGAGTCCTATTTTCATGAATACCAAATTCAACAAATACAGCATAAGAAAAGATGGGTATTAGAATCTACTTTCTGCTAAGATGCATTATCCCTTGAAGAACATTTTATTGCTTAGTAAAATGCTTGATATTTTCCCTCACTATTATGTCTCTCTCAGAAAATAATGGGATGTTAGTTGTTTCAAGTGAGAGAAAAAATGCAAGGATTATATATCTATAATTTTAGGGCACAAAGGCACAGAGCCCTAGAGCAAACAAAGGTGTCTGAGCTAAGGACATACTTAGATATTACACAGCATACTGCATTAAGAACATAAAAGCATCATCAAAATCTCCCCTCAGCAAAGATCGACTGTGACACATGGTGCCAGAAACAGGCAAAGTTTAGTCATTACCATTCGTGGAAAATAATTCCCATCTCTCAGCAATCCATGTCTTTAATTGCATTTTCTGTATAAGCTGAACATAGGTAGGTAGAACTGTAGGCAGAATTACAATGCAGCAACAGAGCACCAATGACTTACTAAGCCTGGGATATTGGGTATTTAATTTTGCTTTTAAATCCATACTGTGGCGGGCCCTTATGCTCACAATAGAAGAGGAGATATGTCCCAATCAGTTTAAAAGATAGTACGAAGAAAATACATAATAGAGCAACCAGATATATATATAAAATGAATAATACAAAGAAATTTAATCTACTGCAAAGCCATGATTCAATCCTTCTGCAACAAAACTGCAAAGCTAAACTGGCTTATGAATAGCACAACAATCCATATGTCAAATCAAAACCCTTGAATTATTGTTTATCGCTGTTATTTCATTTCAATAAAATAAGGGGAAAAAAATCTGATGACTTCATCAGAAAATAAGCATTATTAAATTATAACTTTGTACTGAAGACGTATGAGAAATAAGAAGATTCCTCTACTCGTTTTCCATTCTCTATTTTTTTACCCTTCCTATCCCTTTCTTTTTTCTCTATATGTTTATGTATTCATGTTAGAGGCAGGAAGAAATGAATATTGAACATGGGATGCATTCCAGCCTGGCTTACATCTTGTGCAATTCTCCTGATTTCAGGTCAGTAGGGATTCGTTTCATACATTTTGACCTGAACACTTAATTGAAGTTAGTGGTCTTGTGAGGTTTTCTTTCCTCTGAAAAGAGAAATTTCAAATGAAATCAGATCTCACTGATAAAACCTATTTATTTACAAAGACTTTATGAGGTCTCTGTTCCCTAGGAAGGAGAAAATTCTAGTGATCACCTCGAAGACTTCCTCTCTAGATTTTTTTCTGATGGCCACATTCTTAATGTTTTGTTCAGGTTCAACTTAATATCTCTGTATTTGTTCTTGTGGAGCTTTTCTTTCCCTCTTCCTGCTCCATTAAAAACAATAGTCAGCCAAACCCCTCTCGTCTACCGTTCAGCCTGAGCAGCCTTATGTATGTGCTGTGGTTTGGAAGAGTAATGCGTGCTTTTGTTTGGGGTGGAGGTCGCTATTATTTCACAAAGCAGCTTAACTGTTTCTTACAGCTGCGTTAAATGAAGGTAGTGGTTACGCCCATGGCTTCAATGACATTTCACCCAACCCACAATACAAGGAATGTAACTCAGGATAGAGGATAGTCTCAGATGCAAGAGGCAAATGAGTGCCACCAGAGATACAGAACGAGTCTTTTTACATAATTGACATAGTAGATGACGATTAGTCTAAAGAGATGAACACAACACAAATAAAGTCTGCAAACTGCTTTGGGGATCATTGATAGAAATGCTACTTGACAGTGCTCTCTCCATCTCTCTGGAGCAAGTGATCAAGTACTCTGTCTCAGCCACCAGCCATTGCTCCATAGCTGGTGCAAGAAACACATACTGGGACAATGAATGTGTTAAGCCACAGCTGAAAGAGGCAGGAAGGATAGCTGTGACTCAATCAAAAATAAATGCATGTACTATGTCTAACTGGGAACAGTTAAGAAAAGCATCTTAGATGATCTAAAGCTGTAAGATTAATGCACATAAGTTACAGTGCATTAAACCCTCACGTGTATGCCCTCATTCTGCTTCTAGAAGAAACTCCAGTAGCATTTCATCTTAAAGTTGAAGAACTAAGCAACAGTGAAATCAAGTCACCTCTCTGCAAGTTTTAGAAACCCCAACTTTGTATTTTTTTCTTATACTATCCTGACATTCTAGGAGAACAACTAGCTTTTCTTTTTTCTTTCACCCTGATTCGTTGAAAGATTGCATTGAAGATCAAAGAGATTTCTTCATGGACACAAATATGTGCTAAGGACAGGTTTATCTTGTTGAGGTGGAGAACCTATTTTAATCGTCTGTCCTTGAAAACTAATGCTTCCAGTTCGGTTATGGGTGCCACTGATAAAGATTGTTATTCAGCTTACATATCCAAGCTTCTTACATTTGCTGTCATTTTTATCTGGGCGAATGATCTCAGAGCACTATTTGTGGTTTCATCAATGTTAGAGACAATGAGACAAATTGTCAACTAAGATAAACAAATGTGGTGCCAGGCATTTCTCCACAGAAACTTGCCAGCTCAGTGGGGAACTGGTCCAATATTCGGACATGCAGGCTATTAGCGAAACCCTCAATGAAGCTATGCCAATTTTCCTGCAACAGGTTTCAATGCTGTGGATAAGAGTTTTTCTCTGCTGGGTTTATTGAACTCTGGAAAGGTGTCTAGGAGAGTCAGGAGGAGCCAGAAACTCATAAGCGTTCATGGATCAGAGGCCTTTGAAGAGCCCAAGGAGCTCATGGGATGAGAGGTGTGGGAAGCTGAGTATCATGGGTTTGGGTGTGACTACAGTACAACCAGAAGCCTGGAGCTTTGGAGATCTGCTTCTGAGGAAGATGAGGAATGACATTAGGAGAGGTTCATTCTCCTCACTCCAGTCTATTCCAGTCTTTTCCTTTTGAGTCTATATTCAGACTCAAAATAAACTGATTCCTACTGGTCTCCGAGCTAGAAGAGGAAGAGCTCATGGAGGTACAGAAAGGAGCCTCTTGAGACCTTTTACCTGGGCCACTACTGCCCCTGCTGGGTAGCCATGATACCGCAGTGGAAACTTACCTGACAGATAGCTTGTTGAAAAAAGCTCTGGTTAGGGCCAAGATGGACACATAAGCCGTACATGGATATTCCTGAGATAAAAGGCAAGCTTTGAGCTCCATTCATGCCGTGTTGATGCTCCAGGCCAGATCTCATTAATTGAGGAAGCCTGTTACAGGCTGCTTTCTAATGGTCTTACACATTGATAATCACTGATAAACCAGCTTCAAACACCTTTCTCCAATACTTCGTTTTCATAAGTAAACATAGTGTACAAACAAACTGCCAGTGAAGACAGACTGATGCCAAATCCATCTGATTTTGAAATACTATGGGATGGCTGCCAAGCAAAAAAAGGGAAAGGCTTAAATCCTCCCACCACTGCAGCTGTGAAATCATGATCAGTAGGACCACTGAGGTAGGTGAGGAGTTTTGTGAGCTGCTGATGGGGTTTCTGTCTCAAAGGAGAATTTAACTTCTTGATGACTTTGACTCCAGTCCAGCATTACTCTCTAAGAGGGTAAAAGTGGTGCCTTCCTTGTCTGAATTTCTGTAACTGGTACATAGAATGAGGTTCCACAAGTGGATTGGGCTGATCTCGTGCTGTTCTGCTGCTGAAACAGAAGGTCTCAACTTTCTCTTTGCCTCCATGTTTCCACTGCCTCTTGTTCACCAGCATTAGCCATCAAATGGATGTTTCTGTAGCTGATTGAAACTACTTTTTCCTTTCTTTTTGGGACAGTTGTTTTTTGATGGATCAGCCTATTGATCTAATTACAACTTCCAGTGTTAATGCAAAACAGAAGTCCTGGAAGGAATGCTCTGGGCATGCATATGCCTTCTCAAGATGAGCATCTTTCAGGAATATCTTAGATTCTTCTCTGTCAGTGATGTGTTTTTTTTGAAAAAGATAGGTTTCCAGTTTCAGTCTTGCTGCTGCTATATGTAAACGCTGAGGTTAGAAACACCTGCAATGACCTTAGATGGCATTACATGTCTCCTATATGCTATCCTCATGTTCTGTCAGAAATCTCTGTGGTGCAAAGGGTGGTTGTCCAGTTCAATAAGGAGGTTGCATGGAGTGCTTATATGTTCAAACGAATATTGGACTCAGTTATAGGATTCATAGGACATACTCATCTTAATGGGTGCTTTGGATGCAATTGTTGCTGGTTAACCCTGGGACAGCTGCTCCTTTTGCACCGATAAGCTCAGAGGAGATAGTGTCTAAAAATCCTATGAGTAGGTTGGAGACAGGCCCATTCAGTGAGGCACCCCCACTGATACTGCTTTGAAATTTACTCTGTTATTTACATCCCCTCCTACCTGCCAGCGCTGACATTTGTTGGTCCTTGCATAACTCATCAAGGCTTGTTTTTGCAGGCTTTTTCTGGATGAAAAGAAGGAATGATAGCAAAGCACCTTGGAAAAGTCCTGGCTGAGGGATATGAGGTGAGACAGAAAAGGAGGCCCAATTCCTGCCCCAGTGTTTTGTCTGATCTATGAAGTGTGTACAGCCAGCCCCAGCCTGAGACTGGCTATGTGTGTGAATTAGAGCAATTTAAATAAATAACCATTAAAGAACAACAATCACCCTGATCCCTAGTGCAGAAATGAGTTTGTTATCTCCACAGAACTATCTGGTTGGGTTGTTTGTGTCAGTTGAATATAGTACCTGCTGAGATCCCACCCAGCTATTTACATCTCTATGTAAAGATCCATGAGCATGTAAACTACAGAGAAATCATGCTTAAATTAACTGTGCTTAGCCTTCTCAACAGACAAAACAGGGGGGGGAAACTATGGGGAGAAGAAAAGTCTTCTTATGTAATTTTATTTATAAATACAGTTAGGGCTCAAGTACCCACTGAAATATTTCTGATTTCTTGTTAGAATAATCACGTGCACACAAATATGCACAGAATAAAGTTTTGGTGCATTTTGTACTGCTAGACTTCCCATATCCCCCATTCCCCATCGTGTTCAGTCCTGTGCAGATAGTTACAGTAATGATCTTTTATTAACTTGGCTGGAATAACTGCCATGACTCTCAATAATGACATTAGCGTTTAGGTATTTGTACGTCTAAGCACTTATATAAGTAATCATATCACAATGTCAACTTATTGTACTTATTATTTTGCAAATGTTACAACTGCCACCTCCTGTTAAACACAAAAAGAAAAAGGAAAAAAAAGAAGAAAAACGTCAGATTGCCCGAAGGAATCCTGACGGTTTTAATTTATTGTTTTGTCTTAAACTCTCTGTGCTGTGAGCCAAAATAAACTAATTGCCTCTACACTTTGAGGTAAAACTCTCCTCTTAAACTCTTCTTTGCCTCTAAGAAAATCAAAACATCCATAAGTATTCGAGGGATGGCATTAGCACACGTGGTAGGCAAAGAGAAAGGGATCCATTCTTCTGAAGGGAAAGGATTTCGTACTTTGAGTTTTTTCAGCAATCGTAGGAACTGAAAGTTCAGCTGACTCCTTATCTTGAAAATAACCAGCTGTGTCACTAAACAGGGGGAGAGATAAGCAGAGCATAGGGGAATGACAACAAAGTGGTTTCATGAACTGGCCTTTTACCTAGGAAGACCCTAGGAAGACCTGAACTCAACAGGGATGTCACAGAAGAGTTCATTTGGCCAGTTTAATTTACTGAGGAACCTGGAAGGCAGCTTCAGAAAGCCCATATATTTCAGCAGACTTTGAGTGAGAATATGTCTCTTGGCAATATTCCAGAGAATATTCCAAGATCACTTTTTTTTCAGCAAACAAGTAACCTGTTTTTGTTTTCCATCTAACTATAACACACAGAATATTTGGGGGGAGGGGAGAACAAAACCTACTCCGTAAATTCCCAACATGAATGCAGATGTGAATTGTATGACAGTGCTTTACACTTAATCTTTTCAAGTAACGACCAGGAGAAGAAAAGGACACCAGTTTCATATTTTCCCTGAAGCAACAGGAACATTTCCATCCATTTTAGTAGGCTGGGGTCATACCTTGTGTTTGTGTTTCCATGAACTGTGTTTTAAAGTGTGTCTCCACTGGCAGATAACAGCTTTATTGCTGTTTTTAACAGGGTCACTATGTCAAATGGAGTGAGTGAAAGTCCATGTTGTTTCACTGGTCAAACAAAGGTACTGTTATTGGTTTGTTGTACAGCAGAATTAGCACAACTAATTGATACTTGCAGGAATAGAGGAGATTGTTTAACAGCTTAGTTAAACTACTTTTCAAAAAGAGAGGGCTTTAAAAAGAAGTTTTTTGGGTGAAAAGCAGAGATCGTATATCTTGTGACTAAGATGGGCTTCTCAATTTTCTGTGTTGCAAACAAAAAAAAGGTATGGCACTCCTGACAATTCAGCAAGACCATCCAAAGTTCTCATTTTAGCATCATCTCTAGCTGATTTCTGCTACACAAAGGCTACATGCAGAAAAGCAAGTCCCCATGAGGTAAGCTGTACCATAAATTCATGATGCACATCATCTACACCATTGAAGCTGCTGATGGAATCATAGAATACATTAAGTTGGAATGAGTTGGAATCATAGAATGCAGTGAGCAGGGGGGTTCTGCACTAGATCTGGCTGCTCAGAGCCTCATCAAGCCTGGCCTTGAATGTCTCCAGGAATGCAGCCTCCACCACCACTCTGGGCAGCTAGTTCCAGTGCCTCACCACCTTCATAGTGAAGATCTTCCTAATGTCTAATCTAAACCCTGCTCCAGTTTAAATTCATTGCCCCTCATCCTACTGCTACATGCCCTGGCAAACAGTCCCTCCTAGCATCCCTGTACACCTCCGTCAGGTACTGCTGGGCCGCTATGAGGTCCCCCCCAGAGTCTCCTCCAGGATGAACAGTTCCATCTCTCTCAGCCTGTTCCCATATGAAAGGACTCCAGCCCTCCAATTTTCTTCATGAATCTCAACCCATATTTTTAACTCAAAGGGCATGTGAAGCAGTTTGTATTTACTTGGAAGCATAATTCCCACTTACTTTCCTTCCTTTCTCCTGAGTTCACCCTGGACATAGGCACTTATGGCTGAGGAACTCTCTAGGCACATTCATGTACAAGCTTACCTCATACAAACTTGCTCAGGTAACTCCTAGCACAGCAGAACTAGGCTCTGTTTGTAAAATAGAGTGAAGATCCAAATAAATCCAAGAAAATTGAACTTTATATAGTCTTTGTTATAACCATTGTTTAACCATCCTACTTGGAAATGAGTTGAAGCATTAAAAAACTGGAGGGGGTGAGCAAGAAACAATGCAACAATCTGTTTCTATCATAAAGCATAAATGTGCTTTGGGGTGATTCCATTCAGAGTATACAGATATTTCCAAGGAATTGAGAACATAAAATCCCATTGAATCTCCTTGAGGGAATGGAAATCAGGCACCCTCATATTTTAAAAGATCTGCGCTGAATTCTTTTCAGGTCTTTTAGAAAATACAAGTCTGAATCCTCTACTTTCTGAGTAGATGAGTATTTTTGGTATGGTCTTAAAAAAACCATCTGATAAAATGTAGGAAAAAGACAAATGAAAGAAATGAAAGCAAAAATAATTCCTTCTGGAAATTTTTATTTTGTTTTTAACACTGGACTGAAAAGGTACCTCCAAGAACACTGCAAAACTCCTTGCTCTTTTATAGATCTGCTGCTTAATGCATGTTCTGCTTCTCTGTTCTTTCATAAAATCGGTTTCAAAAGTCTTATTTTCAATTTGAGACACTAATGTAAAACACTTGTATCACTGAGAATAAGACTCCTCACATGGGATAATATTATGGAAGAAAATAAAGGTTAAAGTACAGTAAAAGGTTACAAACTTCCTTGGATTCCACAGGCATAGAAGCTCTAAACAAATCTATACATCAAGAGCTAAATCTGTCACTGATTTGTGCACCATTGATAATTTTTTTTTACAATACTATTGAACAATTATAATAATTTCTTTTTTTCTTGATGCATAGCATAATGCAATTCAAATAGCATTCATCACAATGTTTATACAAATTATAATACAACAATTTATAGAATGAAAGCGTATCATTCTAGATCTAGGGAATGTAGTTGGAGGAGAAGCTTGGGTAGAAATATGTTTTCAGCAGAGATTTGAAACCAAATACCACTGTAATAAAGAGGGAAAGAAAATCTTCAAGTCATGTTTGGAACAGAACTCCTCATGGACAGTGATAAAGCTGTGCTAAGGAGAAAGAGGCAGCCAAATTGAAAAACACCCCAAAAACACAGTTTCTTCAGCATGTTGATGAAAGACATGCTCATATATGAGCATTTTGGGAAGGGGAGCAAGGGTTGCACACTTGGGTAGGAGAGGAAGATTGAAGATGTGGGTTGTGAACCAGCAGAATATCTGGGCTCTGAAGAGCAAAAAGAATCACACAAAGAACTGAGTTTAAGTTGATTCTAAGTCACAGATCCAGACAAAGCCAAGCAGAAGAAGACTCCCGTCCTAGGGTTTTGTCACTCTTGCCAAATTAGTCTCACCTGTTCTTAGCATCCATCCCAGGCAAGGAAAGGGAGGTTCTATGTATCTATGCCCCCTTTTTGCAGCCTGTGTTTTCCAGTAGTTTAACTTGAATTCACATCTTAAGCTCATTACATCATGTCTATCCCCACAAACACTGACCCAGCCCTAATCCCTTCATCTTTGTATTTACCTTTTACACTCTTAAAGACCATTTTGTCTCCTAAATCTTCTCCTCTCCAGATGAAGTAACAATGCTGCTTCCTGTCTTTTCGTGTAATTCGCCTTTTTCTTATAAATCCCATTTCTCAGGCCTCTGATCAGTCCTGCTGCGTTCTGCCCAACGACTCCACATCCTTCTTGGAAGTTCAATACCTGACAAAATATGCCATCAGAAATCTTTATGAAGCAAAAGAGCTCAGTGTTTCCTAGCTCTAATTGCTATTATTTATTATTATTATTATCAATAGATACATCTGTTGAGTGTTCATCTGTAAGAGTTATTCAAAACAATAGATTACATTTTTTTAAAGAGAAAAAAGCCCTTATTTTAGATATGAAAAAAGTTGTCCAAAAATTGTAATTATTTAAACCATACATTTAAATGGAAAAAAACCCCAAACCCTAGCCAGTGTTTATCACAGTAAGATGTAGGGGGTAGAGTTAGACTTGACACAAGAAAGAAATTCTTTACAGTGAGGGTGGTGAGACACTGGAACAGGTTGCCCAGAGAGGCTGTGGATGCCCCCTCTCTGGAGGTGTTCAAGACCAGTCTGGACATGGCACTGAGCAGCCTGATCTAGTGGGAGGTGTCCCTGCCTAAGGCAGGGGGTTTGGAACTCAATGATCTTTAGGGTCCCTTCCAACCCGAACTATTCTATGATTCTATGATTCTAACTACTCAACTGAATTCTGTTCACTGTCCACGCCAAGGGAAGCCATTATATATCCTACTGTGGAAAACTAAAAGTCTGTTGTGAAGATAATGCAAAATCTTGCAGAATCTCAAAAGCTATGGCAAGGTTCAAACAGACATGAAATCGTTGCTCCTAGTTCTTTTTTAGACTACCCACAAAATTGAGGGAGTCCTTTACAATACAAGATTAATGCAGAAGCAGAAGTGCCTTTTCTACCACTGGTCAGAAGAGCTCATCCTGAAGCACTTAGAATAAGTGGAATTGTCAGCTATCTGAATCATGAAGGCTACATATCATCCATGTTATGCTGTCATAAAGGTTGATCCAAGTTTATCTAGATTCTTCTCAGACCACGCATCCTTGCACAGTTGAAGACCATCTTCTAGTTAAATCTCACCTGAAACTGCTCCTCGATGGAAGACAAAGTACAATGAGTGAGCACAGTGGACAGGTTTGCTTGGAAAGCTGAGGTGATCAGCTTAAATGCAGTTCTGAGTAGTAATTCATGTGTGGGGTGGAGGTGTACGCACCTTTCATGTTTAACTTGTCTGATCGCTAGAACCACCTTGTGACCATTAGCTGTGAACTTTCCTGAGTGATGTGGTATTAAAGAACAGATATTTTGATTTCTCCTAATCAAAGAGAACCTAGACATTTACCATTCTTACAAAAAGATAAACAAGAAACTGTCCACAAAGAAGTAAAGGCCATGAAGTTATGCCCATCAATTCTTTCCATTGTGGGCTTCCATTCCCTTTTTGTTTGTAGTCAATTAAAAAGTCATTACAATCAGAAGGCAAACAGTAAAGAGTTATGCTTAGCTTTTCTTCAAGGGTCAGTGGTCCAAACATTTAACCTTGATCTTCTTCTTAGTCTCCCCATGTGGATTTACAAATCCTGCCAAAAGTTTCAAAATAGCGATCTTATCCACTGAAATTGAAGACCTTGTCTTAGAAATTGTGTGGAGCTTTTGGTACCTATCTAGCACCCAGTGTTAGTAAAGCAACCTGGTATGGTTTATGACTATGAATCATCCATGAACAAAACGAGTCTGGTATCAAAATGCATTTGTTCCAGGAAAAAAAATCCTCTATGCCTGCTGGACAGCCCCAAGGAGGGAAGCAAATTGATCAGTGTCAGTGTAAAATTTCAATTGGATTTAAATGTAAAAAGCATCAGAGATTTGTCTCCCTCTGAAAAGATCTCCTGATCAAAATGTTTCATAATCTGCTTCAAGAACATGCAATCTAATGTACAGTGAAGGTTCCACTTCACTCCTACCCACCAGATTAGAGGGCACTAAGCCTTCATCCTTCGACTGTCCACTGTGCAAGTGGGAATGTGAAGGGATGGGACAGAACACAGGCGAGCGAGAGCAGATCGTTATGTAGGGATATGAATTAAAGATTCCTGACCTTTATTCATGGATAGGCAACTTCTTAAGAAACTTTTAAATATAAAGAAGACTGCAGTAGAAGACACCCAGAAGCAAGGCTCATCTTTTTCTAAAAGTGAACTGTAAAACAACATTATACAGTCACTACAAGACGCAGCTGAGGTCCTTTTCTTCGGAAAAGGGAACAACAAGCACTGCTGACCTCCTCTGAAGAAAAGCTACAGACAATTGCTCAAGGAGGAAAACTTGGGCCCTGGATAGCCAGCAGCTTCTGTCCATATCAACTCCGATTTCAACATGCAAGGGAAAGGAAACCTTAACACGCCTTGATGAGCTTTAGGTAGTAGCTCCTTGTACTCCAAAGGTATTCAGTTGCCCTTTCTGGGACATTCAAGCCTGCCCAGGAGCTTTGGAGCGAGACTAACTCACACCTTCATATCCCCAGACAAAGAGTAGTCACCTAGCAATCAGGGACTAGCATGTAAC
The DNA here is from genome assembly GCA_013400935.1 of Turnix velox. Classification (NCBI taxonomy): domain Eukaryota; kingdom Metazoa; phylum Chordata; class Aves; order Charadriiformes; family Turnicidae; genus Turnix; species Turnix velox. The sequence goes on along the minus strand of VZTY01010737.1, from coordinate 5,627 downwards.
CACCCAACTCTTCTTTCTTTTCTGATTCTAAGACTTCCTTGTCTGCTCTTCTGATGGCTCATCCCAGGCTGCATAACCACTGCAATGTCTAACCGGATTAAAAAGCAGCAAAAATTTGAGTCATTGAAGTACATGGAAAAAATTTAGTACATTGAAGCTTGAATTACAAGTGAAGTGCACACAGATCAGCTAAATTCTATCTAGTCTCTTAGTAAACCAGGTTTTCTTTATGGGTAAAATTAATGTGGGCTCCAAAAACACCCTCTGCTCAAAACTGCCACTGATGCTTGTGTAAGGTCCAGGTTTGATGTCCCTGGAAGAACAACCCCCGTGTGCTAAAGCACAAAGGTCAGGGTTTGCTTTACAAAAAATAGCACATTAAATTACAAAATAAAAGGAGGCAAAAACCACAGAATATATTCTACTTTTACTGAATTCATAATTTTGAATTTTCAGAAAAAAAAGTACAGGGCTTCGCTACACTTCCCAAGCTTGTCAAAACTTTACTAATTCTCTTTTAACTTAAAATAGCAAACCAAATAAGCTAGTGCTTTCATTATAAAATGTTTGCTCTCCAGCTGAGCCTTTGAGTGTCAAGTTCCGTCCAGAATCACACTTTCACGGCCAAATTAGAAACTATAAACTTAGAAAACAGTGTTTTATGATAGATCCCTTTGCCAGGCACTTCTCTAGAGCTTGGATTACCAGCTGCTCTAAGAATAAGTGAACCTTATTGGAAAAATAATAGCATCGAGAATTTTGGAAGGAGTCTTTAAAAATTCATTTAAAAAAAAAAGAATGGATTTAGTGTTTTGTGAACAATAAAGAGCTCATGCCCTAAAAAGCTCTTACAACAGGTGTACTCGACTTCCCAAGAGGAGTAGGAACGCTCCCAAACCTGCCAAATTCCATCTGAGCAGGAAAAAGTCTAACTAGTGCCGGCACCGGCAACTTCGGGCAGCCCAAAGCCATGTGAAATTCGGTGGCTGAGAACTCGCAGGAAAAGAAAACCCTCGGCTTTCTGAGCCAGGATGCGCAGGGTGGGAGCCACGTACAGGCGAGTTGGGATCGGGGCGAGTACCGGGGAGCCATGGGTCTTCCTAGTCCCTGGATCAGCTTTCCAGACGGGGAGGGAGATGACTATCGGGCTTAACCACTGCTCTTCGCCTACTTTTTTTTTTTTTAATCTCTTCGACTCGCCACCTGATGATAAGGCTCAAAAACAAAACAAAACAAAAACCCAAAACACCCAAACCCACAAACCCGAGATGGAAAGGCGCTGCCTTCCTCAAATTTCGCTTTTAACTCGTCTTTTAAAAAATCTCAGCAGTTTTCTAAAGCTCTGGGCATCAGAGGTGAGGTGTTGTTTGGTCAGAATAGGAGACGGTGTTTGTTTGGAGCAGGATGGTGATTGCTGACAGCAGATGTAAGCAACTCGGCAGAATTACCATATGGGTATCGAGAAGACAGTCTAAATCTCCCTCCCCCTTCTTTTTAATATTTTTAAAGCTCTTTGATCTCGCTTGGTGGAATATAGCTCCGCGTTCTGGAATTTCTTGTTTAGCCTCCGTGTGATAACCCATCTGCTCGGATGGTTTCCCCCATCCTAACCCCCCGCCCCCCGCCCCCGACAGCAGAAGCAACGATCGCGCCCTTGAATTTCCATACGTCAGGAATTGACAGGTCAAAGGCAAGTAAATCACATTATACACGATTGGATTGTTATTGTATCGATAACAACGCATTATCAGAACAAATTAACACACTCGCGCAACTACCCGGAGATCACAGGAGTGGTTTAACAAAAATCCAGATAAGTAACTCAACTCCGATAAAGCCTTCGCTTTTTTTGTGTTTAGGGATTTGAAGGCTCTCCGAGAGAGACTCTGTGTGTGTCTGTTGTTGTCCGCAGTGCAGGCGGCTGTTCCGCGACTGCTGATCTCCCCCCAAAAAAACCCCTCCTCCGTGGCTGCCTCAAACGGAGGGGACCCAGTCCCAGTCCAACCTTGTTTGCTCCAAGAGGAACTGGTAAGAGTTTCCATCACTTTGTGCAAAGCCTCTTGACAACAGATGGGGAGAGAGGGGTTGCTGGACCTCCTTTAACTTCAAGCATCCCTGAAACAACCATGGGCGAGTGTTTTAGTAGGAAGCGGTTACTGCCAGCGTGAGGCGTGTGTGTGAATTGGGGGGGAGGGGGACTGCTTTGGAAACAAGACCTCCGAATATAGTATTTCACTTGGATCTAAAAAAATACACGACCCGTTTATGGATTTCAGCATGCGAAAGATTCGTGTGTAGTAAGTTATGACCAATAAATTCTATTACTGTTTTCACTCTTTGGAGGGCTGCAAGGTAATCTGAAACATGCTCAGATTAAGTCACGGGTTTGCGAACGGCGACAATTTTGGAAAGACATCGTGAATCGAGGTACCTTCTCTGGTGGAAGCTGCGCAAGGGCTTCACTTTGGATGATGGGTTCACCTGTAGGTGACTATGAGCACCAACGAGCCTGTGGCTGTGCTGTCCTCGGAGAAGTGCAGAGCAAACGGTGACCACTCATCCTAGGAACTCCCCTGCAACCTGTCTTGACACCCATGGTCGTGGCTTAGGGCCTTTCTCCACGAAGATTTTGTGGGACCGCCACCCACTCTGCCCTCACTTTCTTTTGCCACGGGGATGCACGCAGACTCAGAGCTGCAGACCAATGGGTTCGGGCCCAGGGCCAAAGCGAGTTCGTTGTGGGGCTGTTCACCTGAGCAGAAACTGCCAGCCGTGAGTGCTCTGTCGCACCGAGGGGCGGGGTGACAGGGGGCACAAGTGGAAGGAACGGGGTCGTGATGGGGGGAAGAGCGGGGCAAATGACTCGCTGGAGCCGACCCCACTTGTGGGCTGAGCCCCCCGTTCCCCGGGGGCGCTGGCGGGAGCGGCGTCAGGCGACCTACGGGAGTGACTTGACGGTGGTAATGAAAAGACGATGTTACTGCTGCTTCTTCAGCCCCCAAGGACCCTCCAGTAGATTTTTTTGCTTCTCACAATGCTCATGAAGCAGGCTGCGAACGTGCAAACCACGATCGCCTTTCCCTGAGCCGAATTAGTCCGTGCGCTTTCCCGCTGGCACCCACGATGAGGAGGGAGAACTCGGTCACGCCGGCATCCGATCCCGGGGGGATCAGCCCTCGCTTCTTAGAAGTCAAAAGACAACAAAGTTAAATGAGAGAAATAGGAATTCATCCATCAACAGGGTTTTAATGCGGTGGAAAAAAAACCCGGCTGTTCGTCTCAGAATCGGGAATCAGTCGCTGCCCGACAGCCTCACCTCCGGGGCAGAGGCACCTGAACCGCTTGGGAGAGGACTCTCATCTTCCAAAAATACTATTTCCCCGCCAAACATAGAGGCTGGCCAACAGATACTCTAATTTCCCCGCTTTTCACAATCAGAAGCTTGTTTTTTTTGTGAGGCTTTTAAAAATTACTATTATCTTTCACTGCTAGACATATTGCAGAATCTGGCTTTTGCAGGCTGAGTTAGGGTTAAGGAGTCGTAAACGGACGAAAACACTCTGGGATCCGTTTTTCCCTTAAAGTTAGGAACAGCATTACTTTTTTTCCCCCGTGCTCACTGGCAGAACGGTAAAGAGTTAATCATTTATTGGAGTCGGCACTTCCACATACCATAGGGGTAAGTCAAAACCCGACCCGCCGAAGTCCAAACAAGGCGAGCAAGTTTGCCCTGACTGACAGGCAGCCGGGGAGCAACACGGCTCGGTTCGATAGGGTGGGTGTCGGAGTGAGAAGGGGGTACGTGAAGCGGCGCGGAAAATACGCGTGGGGGTTCCGAGGATGCCTCCCTCTGTGGGGCGGCGGGCTCTGTCCGCTGGGAAGGAGTACTCCAAGACCGTACCAAAAATACCCAAAAGCCCTAGAACCACCCCAGAAAGCACAACGCTGGCATCAGGGACGAGCGCATCCTCTCCTTCCCCTCCTTCCCCACGGAACCCCTACCGTCCCGGGCAGCGCTGGCCACCGGCGGAACGCAGCGCGCATGCGCAACACCGGGCCCGGCTCGACCTGCCTGGGCGTGGGGATGGGCGTGACGGTGGGTGGTCACGCCCCCTTCCCCACGCGGAGACTCCGCCCCCCTCAGCCCTGGCCGTGGTGCGCGGTGCGGGCAGGCCGGGCGCGTAGTTATACCGCGCGCGTGTTACCTGCCGTCGCTCCGACGGGGCGAGAGGAGGGAGCGACCGGACAGGCTGCGGACACCCCCAAGCCACCGCGGCTTTATAACCAGGTCGGTTCGGCTGCATGCCGGCCGTGGACCGACGAGCATTTTAATTTAGGAACCCACCTCCTCCCGCCCCCCCACGCCATCACCACCCTCC
>VZTY01010734.1:99075-138908 GCA_013400935.1 Turnix velox | reverse complement strand
TCCAATTTACATCCATTGTTTCTAGTCCTCCCATCTGATATCATATGAAAAATTCCTTCCCCTGCCTTTCTGTAGGACCCCTTCAGGTACTGATAAGTTACTATGAGGTCCCCTCTGAGCCTTCTCTTCTCCAGGCTGAACAACCCCAACTCCTTCAGCCTGTCTTACATTATTCCAATGCAATTACTCTGACAAACATCTCAGAAGTAGAACAATAAGTACTTGTGAGCATCTTCCCTGTAGCTTAAATTATAGGAGTATAATTTTATTGCTGTTAACTTGTTTTTTGGAAGACAATATGCTGCACTTATTATGTAAACCTAATTTTCAGAAGGGAGGAACTGAAACATGAGATGTACAAGAAATGGTGGTCAACTAAGACTGCCCTCAAGAATTTCTGGTGCTGTGTCTAAGAAGCTAAACCTCTTCTGTTCTTGCAAGTAGAAAGATTTCATGGTATATTACTGATAAATCTTTGTTTTATGTTCCAGAAGATGGCAGCAGTCACACAGTATTTCAAGGATTTAAAGACACCATTTCCAAATCTGGTTGTGTTTCGTTTTGTTTTGTTCTGGTTTATTTTTTTAATAGCTAACCTGCTCTAACCACTGAAGAAGTAAATATTCCTTATCTAAACCAATTCAGTGTTTTTTTTAAATTCATTTCAAATTAAACTCAAATGAAATTAGAAGTGTATTAGAACACTTCATTAATGTCTTCCTAATAGGATGTGCAGTAATATTTGTTTACTATTTTCTGACACTGAGAAGATGAGGAAATATTAGAAAAAATACTAGAAGCTCCGTGCTCATCTTTTGCATCGTGTTTTGTCTCTCCATCTATTTCAGACAAATTTAACAGAAGCCTGAGAGAACTACAAATACCTAATAAGAAAAAATGCTCGTATTTTCAGCGAAAGAGTATGTACTTTGATTAAGCAAAGCCAGTTCTGTTTTTTTGTGGTTTTCTTTGTTTAAGAAGTAATGGTTTAGATTAACACAATATCTATATTAAAGCAATTACACTTTCCATTTAGATAAAGAAAGAATAAAATGTTGATACTGCATACAACCTGTAACTTACAAGAGCAACTGATGAAACCCAGGCCCGTGTATCAATTTAAAGTTGAAGACTGGAATTGCAACTTCTTTCTGTTCTTTCATCAGTTTCAGGACCACTTCTAGAAACTATTCTGAAAATCTTTTCCTTAGTATCCTAAGGAGCCTTATTGGAACATTCTAGCCACAAGCTCAAGACTGAGAAAGACTGAAAATTATCTGCAAGTTAATGGAATTAAAAAAAAAAAAGAAGATACAAACACACAACATAAATATCTGAAAGTTCAATCCTTACTAAAGTGTGAATCCTACAAACTGTGAAGAGGTTGGAGAGGAAAGGATGTAAAAATGGATTCTCACAATCTTTTCTTTACGTAGACCAGAATCAATATCACAGCTGATAGACTGGTTTTTATGGTATTTTATCAAACTTGTTGAATACAAATGCAGTGCTAGTTTTCCCCCATCTCAGAGAGCTTCTTGGTCAGCAGCTGTATGAAATCCTTCTGTAATTGCTGGTTTTAGAAACTTTCTCTGTATTCATCACCCTATTCTGAGCATCTGTTTAGTAAGACAATATTTATTCATTCTACTTTAACAGGAACAAGTCAGCTGTTCATTTGCATATTCACAAATGTGAAACATAAACTTAATAGGAAAAAACAGTTTCTGAATTGTTCTTAAGAACACCACAATACTTATCTAATGATGAGCCAATATTGTTAGAACAATACATGTGTCTAATACCTTGGATATACATTTTTTTGCCTGTCATAGAATTGGAAGACCATTCAGTCCAGTCCCCTGCAGTGAGCAGGGACATCTTAGCATCCATCTCCCTAAAGCCAAATAATTTCATTCAGAGCATTGACCACTCACTGAAAATTACCCAGTAGCTGCCTGTGGTTGCACAATGAAGACAGTAGGTTTGCCAGGGCAGGAAGCAGGACACTGTGTGTTGTAGTTTGACTTCAGAAAGGAGAAATAACCATGTCTCTTACTCCGTCTGCCCCCTTTGCAGGGTGGTAGACTTGAGGGGGGTGAAAAAACCCCAAAACAATATCTGTGGGTTGAGACGGAGGCAGAAGCAGCCCTGGGCTGCCCATTAAGAGCACTGTCTTGCTCAGCAGCTGCATCAGGTTGCCATAGGAGCTGCAGGTAGAGTCCTAGGTAGAACCCAGTCACTGAGCACCCTGTGCCCATGGCAACGCTGCCCTGGTTCTGTCACACATGGCACTGGGAACCTGAGAGTCTGACAGTGGTGCCACTAAACCCAAGAGCACAGCAGTGATTAGCAGCCCCACCATAACTGCAGTCTGAGGCACACCGAAGTCTCTGGAGGTTAAGGGTGAGTATGTACTTTAACTGGGAAGGGAGGATTGAGGATTGAAAAAAACAGTTATTTCTCCTAATCCCCCTCAGTATCTCTTCTATCATTGAGATGTACCCAAAGTAGGTGGTCAGGGCCTCATATTGTGTGTTGTTCAGGGATGGCACATAAGTATCTTAGCCCCGCTTGGCCTAACCTCAGGGTAGATGCAGGAGCATTTATTTCAACTGAAAGTGCAGGGGAAAATAACCTTAGTACATTCTCAAGGGTTTTATCTACCTTCCCTAACTGAAAGGCAGCCGTCATTCACTCACTCATGATGGTTTTGTTGGACAAAACACAGATATTTCATCATCATTTCTGCCATACTGGCTCATGAGGCTGTGATTATAAAAGCTTTTTAGCTTGCTTTGGAGAGTATGAGTTTCCTCCTGTCTATCCCACAACCTCTTCATCCAGGCTGGATCCTAGGATAAGACTCAATACCTGCAACTCTGCTGCTGCCCTCAAATGCTGGAGCACTTCCCTTATGAGGACAGGCTGAAGGAGTTGCGGTTGTTCAGCCTGGAGAAGGCTCAGGGGGGATTTCATAGTAGCTTCTTGATACCTGACGGGGGCCTACAGAAAGGCTGGGCTAGGACTTTTTAATAGGGTACCAGATGGCAGGACTAGGAGTCATTGATCCAAATTGGAAGAAGGTGGATTTAGGCTGAAGATAAGAAAGTTCTTTACTGTGAGGGTGGTGAGGCACTGGAACAAGCTGACCTGTGGATATCCCCTCCCTGGAGGTGTTTTAAGGTTAGGCTGGATGAGGCATTGAGCTACCTGGTCTAGTGGGAGGTGGCCCTGCCTATGGCACGGGAGTTGGAGCAAGATGATCTTTAAGGTCCCTTCCAACCCAAACCATTCTATGATTCTAAATCAGGCCTTGGCACAGCCAATGCCAGCATGGGCAAAACTGAGCAAAGCTTGAAACTGGAGTCTTCAAAGTTCAGTCATTTCCGAGATGCAGACTGTGAGCTCTTGAGCTTATCCTGATTGTTTTAGGATTGCCATAATTAAAAGACCTGTTTTTCCCCTGTATTGACCACTCATTTATTTAATAGCTGCATTTGGAGGGTTCTTCTGAATGTATTCATCTGTTATGAGCAGGTTTGTCCCCTCCAAACACCCCATTTTTAAAGGAATCGTGTGGCTTTCATGCTGTTATAAATAGGATTTAGCACAAGGTTTATTAATGAAGTACGACGGTTGGTGTAAGAAGGGGCTGACCTCCACGATCAATATGATCTGCCAGAATCCGTTTATTGTGAGCATGAGACAAGCTTATATACAGTGATGGCTACTTATCAATGCTACTAACATACTGATTGGTTACAAGTTACATTCTTGCATTAATGTCAGACCCTCCTCTTAGAGTTCTTCTGCCAACACACAGCTGTACACAAGTCCTTGTTATCTGTTTCTTGTTCTTGACTCCCTTGATACTTTCCCAGACCATGACGACTCCTTCCCAAAACAGTGGAAGACACAAGCGAGCTCCAAGGCTGTCAGGTGGCTTGATAAGATTTGCCTCAGGCTCTGAATTCAGCAGGTGTTAACCCTTTATAGCCTGTGCCCATACTGCAACAGTTTATGTCATACACCACTCTCACACAGGGATCTTGTGTCCTGATCTTTCACTGGAGCACTGAGCCACGCCAGGAGCCATGGGGATGGGATGGTGTTAAGTATGGGCATGTCCAACTGTCTGCAGCAGCCACAGGAACTTAGAGAGCTTCCTGCTGAGCACAGCATACCCTCCAGATACAAATGCTTGGGATACTGTGAGATTTGATACGTTTGAAGAACTTTAGGGCTGCACAAGCAACATGTTGGAACTCTCTGCATTGCTGTTTGTGTTAAAAGTTGCATATGTTGCTGTAAGAAGGAAAGCAAGCAGGAGCTTACTGATGTTTTCTTCTCTCACTTCCCTGTGCAGGACACATACCTGAAGAGCAGTGTTCAAGAATGGAGTCTGTTGGTTCCCCCTTAACAGCAACATACGCCCATCCACGATCAACACCTACCAAGTTTCTGCCTGCCATCAATGCCATGGCTTCAAGCTATAAGGATCGTTTTCCTTACTACTCATTGCCTCAGAATTCCAGCTTCCCCTGGATGCCCAGCCCCTACTACAAACCAGCTACTGTCAACCCAACTTTAGTTCCCTTTTACAAAACTTCCCAGGGGATGACCATCAGCAAGAAGCTTCCTTTAATTTCCAACAGAACAACCTTCATCAGCCGGTACACTCCTGATGACTGGTACAGTTCCAACGTAACTAACTATGAAGAGTCAGAGGTTTCCCAGCACAATTCAGAGCATCTGAGAGCTGATACCACCTGCATGATTCATGATAAATATCACCAGACAAAGGAAACACAAGAAGAAAGCACGAAAATCCTGGGAGTACGTGCCAATGATATTGAATTTTGGAAGTCAGAGCTCTCCTGTGAGCTGGATGCGATGATGAGGGAGACCAATGCCCTCAGAGACATGAAGCAAAGACTGGAAAGAGCCTTGGCAGAGACAGAGTCCCCTCTCCAGGTAAGCAGCCTGTTGTGGCTGTGGCCTAATTCTGAAACATCTGTCACTGTTTAAACTTCTGATTAGGTTTCACTGCAGATCCATAAGGTCTAAAAAGATCAGTAGTCAAGAAATCTCTTGTCATCCTGCTGCATCTTCTGAACCTAGCAGAACTGTATGTGCTTAATCAAATATTTTAATAAGCAGTACATCCAAAATCCTGGTATGGGAGATAAAAGCCCATGTCTTACCTTGAGAGTCTAGTGAGATCGGTGTCAAGGCTGACATGAGTTCCTGCATTCAGCCACGATTGCAACAAGAACCTAAGGACGTGTGTACTCCCTCATATCCATTGAATCCTTCAGATCTAATGGTGGTATTGCAGCTTGGCTGCTTGTTGTCAGCTACACCAGCTGCCCTGAGTAGTTTTCCCCCCTGCTGTCATCTCTGTGCTCATCTAGAATTTTTCTTCCATTACATGGGATGGGAACCTACAGAGAACCCTGCCCCTGCAGCCAATAGTGATGGCATGTCCTCAACAGGTTGCTCAGGGGTGCTTGCTTCAACGGGAGAAGAGGATGGGCATCGACTTAGTCCATGATGACGTGGAGAAAGAGCTCTTCACAGTAAGCCTGGAATCCCAGATCATATTGTAATATTATTTTTATCCAAGCTGCCCTAAAGAGGCTTTGCAACCTTGTTACCTACATGGTCTGTTAGTGCTGGTGAGGTGCTCATCCCTTCAAAGTCCCAAAACCTGCTGGACCAGGGAACAGTGTTCCCCTACACAGCAGCCCACCCACACAATGTGGATAAGACTTGCCCTTAGAAACTGAGGAATAGCTGAAGACTAGCTCTATTTTCACATAGCATATTGGGGTCCTCTGTTCCTCTTGAAGGAGGCTGGGAATCTGTCCTGTCTTCTGCAACCCTGCTAAAAGAGAATCTATGTCTATCTGTTACATACATATGATATAGCTCTATCACATACATCTCTATCTCACACAGAGATGTATGGAGAAGGCTGTGTGTGCCCAGTAGCTTGTCTGGTTTTCCCAACTCTATTAATTAGTCTAATAAAAGAGATTACATCTACCCCCACCTTTGCTTTGCTCAGAGCATCCGCACCACAGTAGGACTGTTGCTGTGTGTCCTCAGGTAATAATAGATTTTATAGAAATACTAAAAATAGGCACTCCTGCATGCCTTCAGGCAGTCTGCTTTCAATTACAACTGAAAAGCTGAGTGTTTGTTAGAAATTCAGACTGGGGATTTATACCCAAGTCAAGCCCAACTACTCTTGCCCTTTATGGATGGGATTTCTCCTGGGAAGGAAAACAACTTGGGACCCAAAAGGTGGCGATTTGGGAATGGAGGAGTGGACTGCAGCTGGTGCAGTCTGTTCCAGCCAGATCTGGATTTATCCCTGTTTATGAAGTGAAACTAACCGGCATTTGAACTTATACTAAAATGAAAAAATAAATATCTGCCCAGCCTGAAAGTGAATGCAAGGGTCATGGCTGCTACCACAAGCACCCTTCTGTCCCCACTGATGGGTGCAAGTTGGGTCATCTGCGCTGGGGTTGGGTGACACTTTCTCCACTCCCTGCCTGTTTGCTTTGAGTAGAAAGACAAGCAGGTAAATTTTTGCAGTGTGCAGGGCTGGGGAGGTCCAAGGGGATGACTGTGAGCAGAAATACTGAGTATGGACACTGATGATGGGGTCATGTTTTGCTTTTGCCCAGGAAGTCAGCGTCATCAGGTCGTGCCAGGAGAGGATGCAGCAGTACCTGCATAAGATAAAAGCCCAACTCGCGTAAGGAGAAGCTCCTTATTTAGTGGCATAAGGTTGATGTGCATTTACAGTTGTGATGTGCACCCAGCAGACCCCTACCTCTACCCACACATCACAGGCTCCATGGGAAGCAGTGGTGCTTCTGGTAGGACAGAGTCGGAATAGGGATGAAGCTGTTTCAGCATTATGCCCTTGCTGATGGCTCTTTTTGCTTCTTGAAGGTCCAACAGGGCAGCCCAGCATGAGCTGGAGAGAGACCTGGCCCACAAGCAGGCAGCTTACCACATTGATGATAAGTGCTACCACCTGAGGAACACTACCGATGGCATCAGCTACTACCGAGGGGTGGAGGAGGTCGATGCCACGTGAGTGCATACCAGGAGGAACACAAGCAGCAAGGTGTCTCTGGGATGTACACTGCCTCTTCCTGGCAGGGCGCCACTTGTCCCAAGGGCCATCCTGCCTTGACACATGGAACTCAGAAGGGCCATTTTCACTGTGTTCATTATTATTGTTATTTTTTTTGTTCTCATTCTGTTCTTGTTATTATTATCCTTTACTATTATTCTATTTGATTATCTCCACACAAGACTTTTTCTGTCTCTTTCCCCTCCTTTTCTCACTCTTCTCCCTGCTCTTCTGGCAGAAAGAGAGCAGCTGCATGGTCTTAGCTGCCAGCTGGGATCAAACCATGACTTACAGTCAGATTAAAATCATGCTTCAGCAGCATGATCTTACCAAGGGTCTATCCTTCCCTCTTCCCCCAGGATCTCGGTGCCAGAGTCCTGGGCCAAGTTCACAGACAACAACATCCTTCGTTCTCAGAGCGAACGGGCAGCCTCTTCCAAGCTGCGAGACAGCAGTGAGAACTTGCTGGAATTGACAGCCAGTGAGATGCGGTCCCAGTTCAACAGGGTGAATGTTGCCTTCACCAACCGCATTGCTGAGACAATTGATGCCAAGACCAAGATTCGGACACGCCTGGAGGAGGTAGTGTGTTGTGAACACTTTGGTGTGATGCTGTCACCTCCCAGGTATACCTCAGAAGCAGGACCTTCCATGCAGACCAGGCCCAAGTACAGGAATGGTGGCTGCAAAAAAGCTGGTTGTAGTATAATTTTCTGTTTGAAACTCCAAGTCCTGGGGATTTTCTTCTTGGAACAGGAGGAGCTGGCACTGTAATTTCATCTCAAGGGATGTTGTCTTTTGTTAGAGTGTCGTAGCCTGGGAGCACAAGGATTTCCAGCAGAAAAGCTCAATGCTGGTTGCATCTCCTGAGAGTTACTTCAGAAGTACTGGCTGCCTTGAGGAGTTTTTCCTGGGTCCCTGCTGCTTCTACTCTGAGGATGTGCTTTCAGTCCCTGTGCTCTGTGGTTGCTGTACGGCTATCTATGCCTTTGCTCTGCCAAATAGAGCAAGTGGAGATCAGTGATGGGCACCTGGCTTGAAGTAGTGGGTCTTATGGAAAGCTTCCCATAAAGTGCTTGCCACCTCCACTCATTAACAGAGTGGAGATTTGGCTTGCAGCATTGTGGGCTGATGCCATGTCCTTCAATGAGGATCCATTAGAAACCTTCCCTCTCCAAGCTGCTACCGATGGGTGTTCAGTTCCTGCAAGCAGTAACTTTGGGAAGTTGGTAACTCAATAGGTCCATCACTGCTTCAACACCTCCTCTGATGCTCCTCTGAGAAACTGATGCTGGGTCTGTGCCTTGATGTGTGGCAGAATGACAGTAGTCTAAGCTGAGTTTGTTTATTGACCTCTCTTTTTTTTTCTGCAGATAGAGAAAAAGGAAATTGTGTCACTTAAGAACAATTTGTTTTCAATTATGCATGTGTTTTTTTTTAATGGCAGACACTGCAGGAAATATTCCAGATGGAGAGGAACATAGAAGACATCCAAAAAGCTATGAGGGACCAAGGACCTCCTTTCAAAGTGGCTCAGACCCGGCTGGATGGGCGCACACAGAGACCAGACATGGAGCTATGCCGGGACACCGCTCAGCTCCAGTAAGGGAGGAGTATGGGGGCAGCAGAGTCCTTGAGGAATCGTGGGTGGTAGCACTTAGGAGCATCACAGGATGAGAAAATTGTTTGTGGTTTGTTTTTTCCTAGATAGTCTTTCCATAGGTGCACTGCTCTAATCTAATTCCTTTTGGGGAACTGCAAAGAGTAGTGCACAGTAAGGAGAAGCAGTAAGTAAGGGCTGTCCTCACCTCCCCTGGGGACAAGTGCTTTTAAGGACAGTGTGAGCTCTGTGCAACTGCATCCAAAGGCAAGGGGCTATGGAGGATCAGGCTGCCCTGAGTGCCCAGCAGCACCCTTTGTGAGGGATCCTAAACTCCCCACCTCCTCCTGGGAGCCTGCTGGGCAAGACTTCAGGTGAAGCCTTTTAAAAGTAATTGCAACAGCCTGAGAGCCTGCTTAGCATCTTACACACCATTGTTTTTTCCATCCTCCACTTGTTTGAGTTTCAGTTTTCACCTCTCACAGCCACATGTGCAGCCATGGGTGTGGGGAGGGCCCTGCACAAAGAAATCCAGGAGAAGGAATCAACAAACCTGCAAAATGAACAGGAACAGGAAATCACAGATGCTCATCTCTCTTCTCAGTGGCATGAGCTGCTCTGGGAGACATGCCTGCACATTGCCAAAGGCTTAACCTCACCTCCCCACTGAGGTCCAGGGGAGTTCTGCCCTCAGCTTTCCCATGCATCTGCCAAAAACGGAGGGTTTGAATATATCTGAGCATGCTGAAGGGAAAAATCCTATGCCCAAGGGGCTCATCAGCAGTGCCAGTTTTTAGAAAAACTTCTGAAACTATTTCCCAGAGGGTTCTCCTGGAGAAACTGGCTGCTCATGGCTTCAACATACATACACTACACTGGGTATTAAAGTGGTTAGATGGCTAGGCCCAACGAATTGCTGTGAGAAGACTTGCATCCAGTTGGTGGCTAGTCAGCTGTGTTCCCCAGGCCCCTGGGGCAAATTCTGTTAAATATCTTCATCAGTAATTTGGATGAGGGGATCAAGTGTATCGTCAGAAAGTTTGCACGTGATTGTAAGTTGGGTGTGAATGTTGACCCACTTGAGGTTAGGATGGCTCTACAGAGAGATCTGGACAGGTTGGACCAATGGGCTGAGGCCAGTGGGATGAGGTTCAACAAGGCCAAGTGCCAAGTTCTGCATTTAGGCCACAACAACCCCATGCAGTGCTTCAGGCTTGAGAAAGTGTCTGCAAAGCTGCCTGTCCTGCATATGAGCCAGCAGTGTGCCCAGGTGGCCAGGAAGGCAAACAGCATCCTAGTCAGATATAGTGTGGCTAGCAGGACATAGGCAGTGATTGTACCTCTGTACTTGGCACTGGTTGAGGCCACACCTCGAGTACTGTGTCCAGTTTTGGGCCTCCCATTTCAAGAAAGAAATTGAAATGCTGGAGCAGGTCCAGAGAAGGGCAACCAAGGTGGTGAAGGGCCACAAAAGCACAAGTCTTATGAGGACCAACTGAGGAAACTTGGGTTGTCTAGCCTGGAGAAAAGGAGGCTGAGGAGAGACCTTATACCTCTCTACAACTGCCTGAAAGAAGTTTGTAGAGAAGTGGTGTTTGGTTTCATCTCCCAACTCATGAACTACTAGACAAGAGGAGAAAGACTCCAGTTGAGCCAGGGAGGTTTGGACTGGATACTAGGAAAGGCTTTTTCATTGAAAGAGATGTGATGGGTTGGAAGGATTTAAGAGATAGGTAGACACAGCGAGATATAAGTCCCTGGAGAGATTAACGAGTTGGGTAGATGTAGTCTGGGAGACATGGTTTAGTGGTAACTTGGCAGTGCTACTTTAACAGCTGGACTTCATGATCTTAAAGGACTCTTCCGACCAAAACAATTCTTCGATTCCTTTTTCAGAAATTCTTCCTGTGATGGGACTCTTAACCAGGGTTTCTTGCTGTTTTCCAGCCTTGTCAATGAAGTCCATGAAATTTATGACACGGTCCGGAGCCTTCAACAGCGCCTGAAAGACAGCGAGGACACCCTGCAAATGTTGGTTCATGCCAAGTCAGTTCTGCAGCATGAACTGGCCATCAAAGCCAACTCACTCCTCATTGACCAGGAGAAGTGCATGAGGATGCGCAGGACCTTTCCCACCACTGT
This sequence comes from Turnix velox, assembly GCA_013400935.1. Classification (NCBI taxonomy): domain Eukaryota; kingdom Metazoa; phylum Chordata; class Aves; order Charadriiformes; family Turnicidae; genus Turnix; species Turnix velox. The sequence goes on along the minus strand of VZTY01010734.1, from coordinate 128,007 downwards.
ATGGCTGCGGGGTTCTGTTTAGTCTGGGCTCACTGGAACTCACGTTGTCTGTTGGGGGAGGGATTCCCAGATTTCCTAAAATGCTTTGAAAACACATGATTTGAATTTCACATCCTCATGAAAGACATGAGTAGAAATAAAATTATCATTTTGTGTATTACATGTTCTACTGAGATTTTTTTTCCTCCTTTTTTTAATCTTTACACTGCTCTTTACACTGCTCTTTTTCATCTTTACATGCTGGGCTACATCAGAAGAAGCATGGTCAAAGGAGGTGATTCTGCCCCTCTGCTTTGTCCTGGTGAGACCCCCACCTGCATTATTGTATCCAGCTCTGGAACTCTCAATATAAGAAGGACATGGAATTCTTGGAGCAGGTCCAGAGGAGGCCTGCAAAGATGATCAGAGGGCTGAAACATCTGTCCTTTGAAGACAGGCTGGGGAAGTTGATATTGTTAAGCCTGGAGAACAGAAGTCTCCAGAAAGACCTTCTAGCAGCCTTCCAGTACCTACAGGAAAGATAGTGAGGGACCCTGCCAGGGATTGTAGTGATAGGATTTGGGGTAATGATTTTTGAACTGAAAGTGGGTGAATGTAGATTAGATATTGAGATGAAATTCTTTACTCTAAGGCTGCAAGGCACTGGATCAGGTTGCCCAGAAAAGTTGTGGATAAGGTTATCCCTGTAAGTGTTCAAGGCCATGCTGGATGGAAGTTTCCCTTCTCTGCCCAGGTGAGCAAGACTGGAACTAGGTGACGTTAATGGTCTTTTCCAACTCAAACCATCCTATGATTCAATGAAAATCTTTTGTCTGGTAAGGCTTTTCCTTGCTCAGCCTACCCAGCAAATAATAAACAACTAAAGATGTTAAGATATTACTTTGTTCCCAGTTTTACAATTCCCACAAGAGCTTGCTTTTCTGACAGTGAACAGCAAGTGGAGTAGAGCCAGGCTGAGTTTTCACTGGCTTTCCACTCTACATAATCTCAGTGGGAAGATGTTCTTGTGTGGAAAATAGACTGGAAAATCCACTGGAGGGATAACAGTGTCCTGGAAAGGGCCTGGGTTTGAGGAGAGGTAGTGACCCAGAGTTTGCTACCACTAAATACAAGTGGAGCTCCAATGCTGTTCTGCCATCTGATCCACACAGACAGAAACATGGTGCTGAGCAGATGTCAGCTGGAAGCCTGTCCTAGTCTCCCATCTTCCTACTAGTGTCAGCACCATGGCCTTGCCTGGCTCTGAGAGGCCGGGATAGGTGTCCAGATGACAGCACTGATCCCTCACTGTAGCTCTAATGTGGAGGCTGAGAACTGAGAGGGAAAGGGGGGAACCTGGGACTGCCACTACAAGGCTAAGGTTGACAAGGAGTTTTGTTGAGCAGAAGAAATGCATAAGGAGCTGGAGAGATGTTCCTTTGGGAAGTTGTTCCTGTGGGCATGATTTGGAGGGGTGCCTATGTGCTCCTAGGCACACTCTTGCCCTTTCTTTCATTTGTATAAAATGCAGAGCAATGCAGGCCTTTGGTACTTCAATGTATTTAAATATTCATGGGACCTTTTGCAGATGGAGATTTGTCACCTGGATCTGGAAAGATAATTTGGGGCTTCACTCATGATTATAATCACAGTTAGAGCCTGAGTGTGTCTGGGCATTTAACATTCATATGTCCTTCACTGTTCCCTATCATCTGATCATTCTGGTTACCCTCATTCAGATCAGTTTTGGCTTGGTACCATATATTTATTTTCTTAATTTCTTCTCTGTTTCTGTATGCTGCCATTGAATTTCATCTCATAGCTGCAGTGACCTTCTGTCTGGACATTTATTGTTTCATTACAGGGATGCACCAACATTTATAATTTATTTCTCTGGCTGAAAATTACATTCCTCCTGCTCAATCTCTATGTTGGTTCCTGTGGATTAGCCTAATGGCCAGGGCTGAAAGGAAGGAAACCTGTCAGGAAATGCCTCACAAACCATCCCTTGTGGGTAGGTTTTGCAGACTGGAAGAGACTTAGGTCTTGGTATCCAGTCCCACAGAGCACAGTAGCAGCACCCACTGCCTTCCTTCTCCTGTTTGAATCCTAGCAGAACATAAGTGTTTTCTCATGCAGAGACAGAGTTTTCTCACTACAGAGATGGCTGTTTCCCCAGTGAGATCAGAGCCTGGGAGATGGAGATGCTTCTCTGGAGCCTTCCCCAGGAAGACACTATGCTGACGTATGTAGGTCATCCCTGGGTATCACATTGCAAGTGCCTTCAGTATTGATGTCTTCGTGTACTGAATTTATAAAAGGGTGCTGCTTCAGGACCTAGATAGTGAAAAGAAATCAGGGATGAGGAGGCCATAGCTAGAGATGTGTCCCTGCCTGGGGCAGCAGTATCCATCACCATGCTGGATCTCTACAGCTGGTTTTCAAGGGGAGTTGATCTGTCTCTGGGTCAATGTGCATCATGGGTGTTACAGAGGGGTCTCCCATTGATATCTTACACTCTCAAAGTGCAGTGTAAGAGTAAGCACAGTAGTTTCTGCACAGTAGAGCAATTTATGCTCTCTGGAATATAATGTTACCTTGCAGGGCATCAGAACTGTTGCCCTCTGCAAACAATAATGAGGATCTTTAAAAACATTGAAAACATAGGAAAAAATGTGTACTTACAGAAAAAGAGACAAGCTGTGGTTGTGGTTCCAGGCAAGGGGTCTCTCTGAAGCCAAAAGTGCAGGATGAAAGACAAACTCTGAAACTCTCTGATTGAAAAAAAAAAAAAAAAAAAAAAAAAAGAGACTCACTAGTTGCAAAGCCTGTTGCAAAGCTTCACACTTTGACAATAAAAGAAGGGGACATGGGCACACAGAGGGGTGTGAGGAGATGCATGGTCACAGCATCATGGTGTGGAAGCCTGTGCAGTTGAAGGTGTTCTGCTTTCTGATGAAAGGGAGCCCTACAAAATAGCTGGTAGCTGAGACAGGGGAAAAATACTGGACAGAATATCAGATTAGTTCTTATTTGGTAAATCAGAGTGAAACAGCTTTCAGACCATGAAGACTGTGGATTGTTTCCTTGAAAGGCAGACAAGAAGCACATAAAGAAAATCATAGGGTTCAATTCACTTCTAGTCTCCAGCACTGCGCTACTGGACTCCTGCATTGCCTCCTGGTGATATCCCTTCCAACTTACATAAGAAATCTTATGAGAACAATAAGAACCTTCTGGGCTCTTCCTTGTTACAGGAAAAAGACAGGGCAGGGGAAGCAGTCACGGGCCAGGTAACTCCATTTGGCTACACTCTGTACTGATCGGATCTGTCCAGAAACCCTCACCTCACATTTCCTGGAAGTATATATTTTTTTTTTTCTTTCCCCTCAGATGGCTCATAAAAGGGCAAAAATCAAAAGTTTAGGGTACTAAAGGTAGATATTAAAGCAACAAACTCGTATCTCAAGTAAATCCAAACGACAGTTATCATCTGGAAAATGTAAACTCTAGGATCTGCCACCCTCTGCTGGCCATAAAGGAGTAAAACCCTCAGAAGGCCTTTCTGAGCTATACAGCATGCACAGGAAAGGGCAGATGTTGAGAATTCCTACAATAGGTTAAATTTTTAAAGGAAAATCGTTGTGTGTAGGCTAATTTAATTTTCATTAATACTTTTTAAGCGGACAACAGCTTGATGTTCTGTCCTGGGCTTAGCAATAACCAAGGAACCTCTGTATTTTTACAGTATTTCTTGTAAATCATCTTACAGCTTTAAAAGACACTATTTTGAATACCTGACAATGACTACGGACAATTTCCACTTTATTTGTATGTCTATAAAACCCTGAGAATCACAGCACTCTGCCAGGTATGGGGTCTCACAGATTCTAGCCACTGGGAGAGGCAGTTTTGTGTGACCTTATTTCACAATTTCAGTTTAAGCGGCACAGTTTATTCCCCAAGATTATGTATCTTCCTCATTCACTGACATTCTTTCCACTGCAGCTCAGCATGTCAAATTTTCAAAACTTATATAGCGAATTTGGCTTTTTTTATGAATAATTACTTGAAATAAATTAAGTGTAGGAAACCTGGAGCACATTCACCTTTTCCTCTGTAGTCTATACCTTGGAAATATGATAATTTAAGTATATAACTACTTACCTTTCCAGTGTCTTCACGTTCCTGGGCCAATTATAACTTGCTTTACAAGCAGTCTAGGCAATATTTGTGACGTAGGGTTAGTCTGTCTTCCACCAAAGCCAAAGATGCTGAGACTTTAGAGACTTCACAGTCTTTGGTTCAGAACCTGCACTGACAACATGCCACTTCCTAAACTCATCTTCCTTAATTAAACAGAATTAGAGCTGGAGTTTAGAAGAGAAGCATAGGGTCTATCATGTACTGTCACTGGCTCCCTTGCAAGTCCATCACTGTCTTCTTGGCTGCAGCAAATGTTTCACCACCAGAGGACACATTAAAGCCAGTAGTGACACCGCTGGTTAAAGCTGGCTGCAAAAACATCTTCACCCATTTTTGAAATGTGACTTTGCCTAGTTAATTGAACTAACACACTTTCTGTAGACAGGATTTGGCTTATCAGGTGTTGTTCCATCGGCTCTAATAGTAGTGTTTTAAACACAAGAAAACCCAGGTTTTTCAATCTGCTTTAAAATCAAACAATAAAATCTCATTCTAACCTTCATGCCACAAATTGTGGTATTTCAGAACATGAACTTAATGGAAATGCAATTTATTTCATGTCTTTCTGGTATTAGGGTATCAGTAATCAGCACATCTAAGAATCAAATGCCCCAAAAATCTGTAGGACCTGGCACCCCAGCCTCCCCTTCCCATCTTGTGGCAGCAACAGATGCACCCAATGTGAGGCCTGGAAGAGATGAATCAAGGTGAGGAGAGGAGGAAGAAGAAAAAAGGGACAGAAGTGTTATTCTACTTACACATTTTTCATTATGCATGAAGAGTTGTGAACGTGACAGAAGAGCTCCAAAGACACAATTTATCCATTCACTCACATTCAATGTTCTATTACCTTCAATTATTTTGTTGTATTTCCAAGGCCACACCACACATAATCAGCTTGCAGGATCAGGAGACTGGGTCCCTAAATCTTTCCAGGGCTTATTTAACACAGAATTAGACATTACATCTGCTGTACAAGGTAAGTAGTGCATGCTGTCTAAGGCATAAATAAGACTTTAGAGAAACCAAGACACAATGGGTTATTGTTTTACAATGACTCCAAAAGCATTAAATTTGGTAATTCGCCAAGTCAAATGTGGTGCATTAATCAGAAAAATCTGAAAAAAAGGAGAAATAATTTTGCGATAATGTAACTGCAGGGGAAGGGGTATCACTGCTATGTAACAGCAGTTCATACTAGAAAGAACATCCTCTGCTTGTCCTGGAATAAGTTTCTATAAATCACAGAGAAATGCACATATTTTATACCATTCATCTCAGGAGATCAGAAATAATTGTCTGAAAGTCAGAGTGTCTAATGAAACTAGAATAAGAAGAAATTGAATGCAAGAGAAGCTGTGAACCCAAAAAGATAATTACATTTCTGCTTATTAACTCCTTCTGTTAGAAAGGAAAATTATAATTGTGGCTAACTCATTGTCCTTCCTTTAGCAGCTATCATCTTAGCATGTTATATATGTAAAATTCCTTGCTAAAATTCACATTAATCACTTGCCTCATCCTTCCTGCAAGACTTCTACCGCCAGCAAATAATGAGAGTAGCTGCAGTGTAGACATTTGATTGCTTTTGAAATTATACTCTTCTTTATATGGAGGCAGAACAAAATGAAGAGTTGAGACAAGGAGCATTTCAGAAGAAATAATGAAGACTTTCTGCTGTAGACCAGAGACCTTTTCTACCTACATAAAACCTCACATGTGCTATAAATCCCTTATTAGTGAATTCATCAGAGATATTAGAAAAATCAAGATGAAGGGTGTAAACTTTGACTTGTGTACTTTTAGAACCAAGAAGCCATAGTAGTAACTGCACACAGCACAGGGGAAAGAAATGCATTTGGTTCATAAACTGCATCCTCTGCCTTCTCAAGGTTACAGCTGATGGCCTCACTTGATTGTAGACCACAGTCAAAGTGCTGACATGGCACCCACAGGGAAACTGAGGCTACATCACCCAGTGCCGGCCTGTTGTAGGGATCTCTAGAGCAGCTGTTACTGAAATGCAAGTGCTGAGATGCAGTTAAGCAGGAAACTGTGGTTATGAGACTCACCATAAATAGGGTTATTATGAATACCTCAAAGTGGTGCACTAAAGTCTGGAACTTATTCCAAGACATCCAAACCAAAAGAAAGTTGTTTCCCTGGTCAGATTCTTAGCCCTGAATCATTGCATGGAAGTTCTTTAAATTTCTGTTCTTTCTTTGAAAGGTTTGTGGGTCAGTAAACTCCTGAAAATTTGATTGCTCATTCTGGCATTTCAAAGGTAGAATCCTAGCTATCAGAGGTAAGTTCTTAATCTTCTTCACAAAACACAGCTACTATACACTTTTGAAAGTTAATGTACTCTGAAAAACAAACTTTCCTCCTCTTCCAGAGTAACAAAAGAATCTGTTTCTTCAACTGACATCTGAAAAAAATCAAAAAAGAGTGTAAACAAATAAGTTCACCCACAAAATGAGCCTCCAAAACTATGAAAAAATAGTTGAATTGCTAGGCAGCTCCCATGTAACAGCAAACACAATACAGCAGATTCATGGAGAACTTCTTTCCACACAAATGGAAAGTGACAAAGAGTTAGCACTTGAGCTGAATGAATGTGAAGAACAGACAAGCTTCCTTGTGCTTGTGGACAGACACTGGGTGGCAGTCAGAGCTTGGAACAGGAGAAGCAGATAGGAGATGTGCTGAGCTGGGGTTCAGAACCCTTGAAGCTCCAGCCATGACTAGGGCTGAGAGCAAGACTTCAGATGGTGCACTTGTTGCACTCTGTTTCATTGAAAAAAAACAGGTATTAAATTATGATTGGATTCCCTAATACAACATATAAACTATAGGAACTTCAGTGTTACAGAACTTCAGAAACAGCTTCTTTTGATCAAAGGTTTATTTTTAATGACACAGCACTGGAAAACATAAGTTACAGATGACTTTTTGATACAGGATACATTATATATCTTATTTTAAAAGAATCTGTGAAGGTATGCTGCATAAATACATATAGTGAAAATATATTGTGTTTATTTCTTCTTCTGCCTTTTTTTTAAATTTATTCAGCCAATTAAATAAAAAAGTATAGATTAGCATCATAACAGCTCCTCCTCCAGATTATCTCATTGCAACTACTGCAGCTGGAAGAGGAGACGGAGCCATGCCTTCTCAAAGGTTTAGCAGCTTTGAACATGATGTTATTCATCATCTCAGAATGAAAGTTTCACATTACAAACACAGATACTTTATCATGTTTTGGCAATGGAGCAGCTAGTTTTGCTTTGGAACTGTTTCCTGTAATGCCAGACAGTGAAAGAGCAAATGCATGTAATGATGATACTACACAGTCAAAGAACTACAATGAAGTAGTGAAAATGCATATATATCCATATGCACTTATATATACACATATAAGTTCCTGTGTGTATATATATTCCACATGTCCAAAAATAACATTGAAAACGTTGCAGCAGTTAATTATTTTTTTAAACACATGAAACTTATAATAGTTTGACCTCATTACTACAGGATAACTAATTAAATTTTCTGCAGTGCAACTCAATACAATACACTTAGTGCAGAGAAGTTAAGGTTTTGGTATTGAGGAGGCTAATTCCAGATTTCATAGGGAAGGACCAAGTACAGGATCACCATAGCTCTGACAAAGCACAAACAAACCTGTTGCCACATACGTGTTAACAAATAAGGACATTTCTTTTTTTTTTTTTCCATGTACTGCTTCAGAAACTGTTAGCTTAACTGTTTGCATTCATGCTCATTTTGATATGTTTCAACAAGCTTTGTCTGGCACCGGTCTGTAAACCATTAACAGCTTAAACTACAAAAAGGTGGGCTCCTGTGTTTCAAAGAGGTTAAAAACCTACTGAGACTGAGCTTTGTACCACATCTGCCTGCCTGAGGAGAGAACTACTCCAGACGGCGTGTGAAGTTCTCTGGGAAAAGTCCTTTATAACTATTTGCATCTCTGTACTGAAGCCATTCGGATTCCTTAATGCCTGTCAACCAGCCAGCCTCCTGCAAGAAAAAAAGACAGAGAGAGTCTCTTAAACTTCACATCTCCCACATTTCCTTGCTAGGAGCTTCAGGCCCGAAGACCCTTCAGAGTCACATGGCTGAAATATTTGGGTTTTTTGGTTAAAAGTCAGCCACTGATTTTGCACAGATTATTTTCACTGTTCTGCCAGACCAGAATTTTATGAGACCAAGAGACTGTGAGTGTACTGTATGGCCCTGCTCAACTCAAAACTGGAACATCCATTATTAAACCAGATCTCTATTTGTGCAAATATTTGTTGAGACTTTTTCAAAGTTGCCACAACAATGCTGGCATGGTTGCACAGTAAGAGCATAGAGAAACATTATACAATACCATTGAAGGTAGGAAAAAAAATAGTTTGAATCTGAATTTTTTTCCAAGAGTTCTTCTCTTGTTCATTCATCAGCAGTCAGAAGAAATAACAGTTCCTGCAATCCCTACAATTATTATATTTAGAAATTTAAACTTAAGATGCAATTATTCTTCCAAAAACACTTTGAAACCTAAATCAAGACCTGGCCATGCAAAACTCCACATGAATCAGCAGCAGTCCAAGCAATCAAAAACAAATTTTCTTACTGAAAAGGGCTGGGTTCTCTTAACTGTTATCCATTCTGTCTGGAATACAATCCATTCAGTATTATTTTAAAACTATTAGCCTAGTCCCCTCTCATCAACTCAGTGACTCTCTGCATTGTTCTTTAGGAAAGGAACCAGAGGAAAACCAGCATAAACAGGGAACCTCTAATGCTGACATACTGTTATTGCATAGAGAGCACAGAAGGATAGAGTAATTTCAATGGACCTTCATCTGAGGCTGAGGAAAAAGGAATCAAAGATTTCTAGGACACATATAACTGTATGAAGGAGCAGCTTTCTACTCCAGACTAATAGAAAAATTTAAGTCCCTGGATGGGACTGGTTTGCTTTGAGCGTGGAACACAGTCTGATATTACCAGCTGTATCATAATTATAGGTTTAGAGAGGTCAATTTTGAAGAAGAGTAACAAAAATTAAAAGACAGCAATTAAACCAATAAAGTCCCTGGTAAAAGACAAAAGGGATCGAACTATCTGTTGATGTTAAACATGAAGGGCAAATATGTACTGAGTAATAAAGATATGACCAGAATAATTTCAGAAACATGAATACATAAAGATTTATTTTCTTCATCATTGCACACAATTTACTCCAATTAATGCCAATAGAATTTCAATGCATACCACAAGAGAAGAATATACTTAATGGATTCACATGAAGATTAAGCATACTTAATGTATAATATCCTCAGGAAACCAGACTGAAGACAGAGAGCAAATTCTGCTCTCCTTACGTCAGTGCCCTTTTCTACAAACACTGGTAACGAAGTTAACAGTTACCAGTTGAAATACCCATGAGAAACAATGCAGCATCATCGTAAGGGTGTAAGGATAATGGAAAGTATCCCTCTGAGAAAAATGTCCTGCTGAAAAAAAAACCTTTTCTTTTGAATTAAAAAACAAATAAAACCACAAAACCCAGTTACTCATCTCTTGTATTAAAGTAAAACTCATCTGAAATGATTATTACCTACCTTTGAACAGCATCAACCATCTAGACCATTTCAAATGGTCTCCAGCAATCCTGAGCATTAATATTTAGACTATTTTATTTCTTCATTCAGAGCTAGTGCTCTTAGCTGACCTACTAGGCAGAATCCAGTTCCCCACCTCTCAATCCCTAAACCAAGAGGAGACTTTTCACCAATACTTCTGGCAGATGCCCACGAAGCATCTGGTGCTAAGAGTATGCAGTACTGCCTTTCCTTTTAAAGTAGTGGCCAAAAATCAATTCACTTCACTGCAATTCTATTTAATACAAGGAATAAAAGACTTTAAACATACACTATTTAAACAAAATGAAAGGTCTTAAATAAGATTAAAATGCTTTATACTACAGGTTTATGCTTCCAAAGGGAAGAGTTAGCTTTTTAGGCAGACATTACACATAGCAGCACTTCCAAACATTTAGGCTGTAGGACAGCACAACCCGCATGCTCCCTGTGGATAAGTTTGTGTTATTTATCCAAATCTACATATAAAAGCCTTGAGTAGTCAGGGATCATGTAATAAGTTCTACCACTATATTAAGAGAAAATGCTATGGGGAGCAGCCCATGGCATGTTTGCTCTGCCCCTCCTCTACTCCTTGTCCTCCTCCACCTGCCATACTCCAACTGGCCATAGCTCAGCACTCCCCACAGCACCTTGAGCTGAAACACAAAGCTGAAACAGAACACTCCTGCTTTCCTGCTAAACGTTTGTCTGACCTCAGGCAAACCCCAGAGAGCATTAAGGCAAGAAATGGAAACACCAGGCCATCACCCTCCCTCCCCCTGCCTAACCTGGGGGGGGGAGGGAGAGGGCAAATGGTAGTTGCTACCCTTCCCCACTGGAGTTTAATAGGAGAGTGGGTGGAGGGGGCTGAATGTGAACAGCTAGGGAGGAGAATAGTCTCCAGTGGAGCCCAGGTGTGTGGGATCTGGGGAAAAATGGGCTGGAAAAGGATTGGTGTGAGGCAGAGGCAGGAGATGGGGGAAAAGAGGGGTATGTGGAACCTGCCTAGAGGCAAACTGGGGGAAAAAATGTAAGGACGTGAGTGTCTACGATGAGGGTGGCAAGACACAGTAACAGGTTGCCCAGAGAGGTGGTAGAGGCCCCATCCCTGGATACATCCAAGGCCAGGCTGGAGGAGGCTCTGAGTAACTTGATGTCCCTGCCCATGGCAGGGGGGCTGGAACTAGATGATCTTTAAGGTACCATCCAACCCAAACCATTCTATAATGTAAAATTTGAACGTCATCTTCCATATTCTTTGTGTGCAGAAGTGCCTGTAAAAAAATCCACTACAAAATAGCACTTAAAAAAGCCCTTAGAAACATGCTGAGGTTGAATCCTGCTTGTAGAATATATCTGGGACTTCAGCTGTAGCGAGCAGTGCCATTTAGTCTCAAATGAAACCAAGCACAAACACAGAATTGAAATTCTCATGTTTTCTTGCAGTAATGACATTTCGAATACACATTCCCATTTAACTGTGAGAAAAAACCTGAGACAAAGAAAAGTGTCAACAAAAGAAAGAATTACAAGTTTTTACCTGATCAGCTGTGGTCTCAGAAGGAATCACTAGTACAATATCTCCTCGTTTTAAATTAAGCTCATCACTATTAGCTGCCTCAAAATCATGTAGAACTTCGACCTGAAAAAAATAAAACCAAACATGCAGATGTGATCTTAATTCAGATATTTTCACAACAAAATTCTCTGTTAAATCCTTATTGCCAGAAAATAGTAATGTGCCTTCTTTATGTAAACTTATGGCTATAGGAAGGTTTATTATAGGAAGGCTTATTCATATCAAAGTTTTTGGGTTCACATCCCTGGAAGAAGGAACAGTTTTAGTAAATCTTCCTGAGTCTGCTGAAGGAAACCAAAGATCCTTTCCCAAGTTCACAAGATCTCCAGGACAGATGATACTGCAATACCTCACAGGTCCTGCCTCTCAGACAAGTTCCTTCCACGTAAGGAACTTGTTTTCATTCCACACAATCAATACTAGATCTGAGAGAGGGGTGGCAGGACTTCACAAATAAAACTCACAAGAACTGATATCTCAGACACTCTTACTGTCTTGTTGTGGTCACTGGATATTATTCTTGCTGCAAACATCCATGAAAATTTGCATGGGATATAGAGCATCCATTACAAGAGGTGATCAAAGAGATGTGTAATGGGAACCCTACTTAATGCTTGCCTGGGAAAGAGCTCCCACTTATTGGTAGATGGGTATGCCAAAAATATCTGTCTTTCAAAGGGGTGATTATTACAAGATTGGCAGGATCCACATCTCATTGTGGACAGGCCATTTTAACTAAATGGGTCTATCTCCTTAAGATAAATGCAATTCTAATTTTCTCAAAGTACAGCCAGTTCCACAGTAACTCTGCAATAATGAAAGAAAATGGTATGAAGAACCAGATGCCAGGCATATATTCTGCTTCTCCTTATTTATGTCTGACCCAAGAGAATGTGATGAAAAACAAAATATATGAACTATGTCAGCACATCTGAGTCATAGCTGCACAATACTGTGCAGCCTCACCTAATGTTATTCTCAAGGTTTGCTGAAAATACTGAGCAATGAGAGTAGACCAAGAAGAATGGCAGTTATTGAGGTGCTATGGGACTAATTAAGTCTGTACTATGCAAATTACAATAAGAAGCATGTAAAGTTCATCTATCCTCAAGGAACTTTTCTGCTGCTCAGTGATTCTGAAGTGAGAAACATCATCAAAGAATCTTGTGAACCAGGAAACCCTATGGGTCTTGTCAGCCAAGTAGAGAATTTCTCTTAAGCCTCATTAAACATTTCTGTTTGATTACCCTAACAGTTTATAATACTACTAAAGCCACAGAGTGACATTTTAGCTTCATTATCATACCGAAGTCCCATAGGTTTCAATAGAACCAACACTCCACTATGTGTTTTCAGGCCAGATAAGTGCCATTTTAAAATATCAACAGAATCATATAATGGTTTGGGTTGGTAGGGATCTCCGGATCAAATATATTGTTAGTATATCATAAAATGTTACCATAGCCCAGAAGGACAAACGAATCCTGGGCTGCATCAAGAGAAGTGTGACCAGCAAGAGAGGTAATGTGGCCCCTCTACTCGGCTCTGGTGAAGCCCCACCTGGAGTATTGTGTCCAGTTCTGGAGCCCTCAACGTAAGAAGGACATTGAGCTGTTGGAGCGGGTCCAGAGGAGGGCCATGAAGATGATCAAAGGGCTGGAGCAGCTCCCCTATGAGGACAGGCTGAAGGAGTTGGGGTTGTTCAGCCTGGAGAAGAGAAGGCTCAGGAGATCCTTATCAATACCTGAAGGGAGCCTACAGAAAAGCAGTAGTAGAGCTTTTTAATAGGAACCAGGACTAGGAATGACGGATGTAAATTGGAAGAGGGGAGATACAGGCTAGATATAAGAAGGAAATTCTTTACAGTGAGGGTGGTGAAACAGTGGAACATGTTGCCCAGAGAGGTTGTGGATGCCCGCTCTCCGAAGGTATTTAAGACCAGGACGAACAAGGCATTGAGCGCCTGATTGGAACTAGATGATCTTTAAGGTCCCTTCCAACCCAAACTATTCTATGATTTTATAAATACTACAGTTTTGCTGAGTAACTTCGTGGCAGTGCCGTTTTGCTCATTATACTCCTTTTCAGTAGCAATGTAGTGAGAAGAACTGTTTCTGGTACTTCAGCATATCTTACAGCTACATAAGGACATGCACAGTAGCAATAGTGTGCGAAGAATGTATCTCCTCAGACTTTGGGTATGAATCAACAACTTAATGTTAAAACTGTGTTTTTGTGTATTTGTGTATGCGTGTATCAAGCTGTTAAGCTAAGCATCCTTTGGCCTCCAGAAATCAACACACTATCTGCACAGACAGACTCACTCAAAGAAAACAGAGACATCTAGAAGAATGAAGAAGCAGACCTTAAAGAGAAAGCCAGGTGGCATTGCAGAAGCTGTGTCTTCTGCTGATACAGACAGATCTTGAGAAGGTGCAGCCTGTATTTCTTCAGAGGGTTTCTGTTCAATTCCAACTTGAGAAGTTTCAGTTGGAGAAGCATCAGTGCCCTGAGTGCCCATCTCAGCTGCAGCATCTTTGGACTCATTCACAACGACTTCATGTTCTTCTCCCTCCCCCTCATTGTTCGATGCTGGTTCTATTACTACTGAAGGTATGCTGCTGACCGTATCCTGGGGAAAAAAATGCAAACACCAACATACCACAAAAGCATTGTATGAGTATTTAGTACTTTAGTTGAAGCAGGAAAACATGAGTGCTTGATTATTGTACAATCTATATATGAGAACGGGGCCTTCTTTCTTTTCCACAGTGGATTTTTACATGAAGCCAGAAAACAGTACTCATGCAAGAATATAAAGGATTAACTCCTTCTCAACAGTTTTCACTGCTTCCCTTTCCCCAGCTTACTTTCTATACTACCACAGATCACTGCAGCTAATAAAATGCTCTGCAGGTAGTTTGCATTTAATTTTCAAAGTGCACAAAAATTAACAAACTTTCTCCCCACCTCTGCTCTTAGCTTTGAGTGGATTTGGGTAAAGCCATGAGTTTGCATGGTAACTGACCTATATTTCATAGGAAGTTCAAGTCAGCAGGATAACAGTGATATAAAGGTGATAACAGAAGGAAACATGACCTATTTCTCTGACCATTTGAGGGGATTTATCTTAATTTACAGCAATGTAACTGGAAGTAAAGGATGCAAAAAGGCTAAGAAGTAGCATCTGACCAATACTGAAGTATAAGACAAAAAGCATCAAATGAAACTTGTTGAAGCATCCAACCTGATACTACCATGTTCACTGCCAGACCATCCTATTCTGGAGCACAGAAGAAATACCAAGTGCAACAACAGAAGTGGCAACTGGCTGCCCAGTTGCAAGGTTTGCTCTTTAGGTCCCAGCTCTTTAGAGATTCCAGAAGTAAAGGTAACAGACCAGATGCAGACACATAGCTTGACCATCTTGGTTTACATAAAAGAAAGTAATGCTATTGGATAGGATATGGTGCCAAGATACAGGAAAAATCCATTACCCTCTCATCCTATTTCCTTAGAAAGCCCTGTTAGGTTACATGATAAAGCTTGTCTCCACAGAGGAGCATAGAGGAACAACAACAGGAGGGGGAGCCCCAGACAACTCCCTGCCCGCACTGTTCCGTGTTCCTTCCCAGGAGCTACTGGCCCATTAAATCACATCTGCCAAGGGAGCACAGAGGCACAAATGCAGACACGACTCAAATTAAGGACAAATTAAGAAGAGATACCCTGTGTGTCCCTCCCAGGACAGCCTCAGCCCTATAGACTTTCTTGGACTGCTGAATTTGCCCAGATTCCCCTAAGACACTCTTCCATGCACTGATTTGAGTTACCTGAGAAACACCGGCCTCCTTTTCTTCTCCCTGAGCTTTGTCACCTTCAGCAACACCCTCCTGCTCAGCAGTAGCAGTGCCGTCACCAGCTCCTGCTGCCACAACTGCACCATCTTCACCTGCTGCAGCTGCCTCAGTGACAGGTACCACCTACAAACAGCAGAAGGGAAGGACCTTTCAGGATATCTGCTGGAGAGACCATGGACCAGCCTCTGCTCTGTGTCCTCTCTGGGTGGTGCCAACTTGTGGCCTTGGTTTCACTAGGATTCCTCCTAATTTGTGGAAGAAAGCAGTACCATGGCCAACCTTGTACAGGGAAGCTGACTGACAGGTGGAAGAGAGACATTCATGAGACATCACCAGGCACTGCTCAGTAGAGTCCTCAGGTGCTACTGGTGGGTTAACAGTTTGCTAAGACTGATATTTTTCTTCCTCTTGTGTTCAAGACATGTTCAAGACATTCACCACAGGTTTCTGCTAAGGGCAGGAACATCCAAGCTGTTCAAGGATCCACAGGACCCTGCTAGAGTAGTCTGCCATCAAGAACAGGCACTGAGCTTTCTCTCATTACTATCACCTACCTCTAGACCTGGTATGGCTTCAAAAATACCATCTTAACTACACACTCCTCTAAAAATAGAGAGAGAGGCTTGTAAATCAGTCTGCATTAGCAGTAGCAAATATATTCTACAGCTGGTTAAAATCAGAAATTTTCAAATTCCACCTGTTATCACAAAAAAGACCCAACCAACTATAAAGATCTATAGCTTGGTCACTACAAAAAAAGAAAAACATATATAAAAGCCCATTTAACCTGGATATGACTGAACCACTTGTGATCAGTCCATGTTGAAAAGCTAAGGCATGTTTTTATTCTGGTTCTTGAAAGGTGGATATAAAGGTATCCCCCTATTCATCAGTGTTAAATCTTTCATCCAGCAGAGACCATTGTTGCAATTTATGTATCATTCTAACACTTGTATTGGCATGTACTGGTATATGCTGACAGTAGCATATTAGATATATACTTACAGTGGATTTGTCATAAGGGTTGGAACACAAATGACAAAACTTATCTATTAATTTAATTCACTTCAGCATGAAATTTCTAACATATGGCAGACAGCACCCAGATAAAGACAAAAATTGTTTTCTAGGAACCAATGTCATGGTACAGTTGGCAGAACTATCTCTGATCTCCAGTTAACAGACTGATGTTCTTTGTTACCCCAGTTTGAACTTTCCTTCACGGATGAGGCTGATTCAGCTAACTGCTTGAACTACCTGCAATTGTTCACAGGCACTCTTCAGGCACTGCAGCAGTATCTATTCAGCACTACTCCTGTTCATTACTATTAGCTGATGTGATAAATAAATTCTTCTGGCCTACTTGAAGGTGGAAATTAAAAGTGTTGTGGCATTTTGTAGAAGTCGCTGGAGAACCTTTAGTTTAAATTGGAAAGGCTGCTGACAAAGAATGCTCTATCATAAGATGTAAGATCAAGAGACACTGCCAGATGTTGACATCTTCTCCTGTGACTTGTAAGACACACAAGGCTGTCACTCACTGATAGCATTACCAATTTTAGAAGCCTTGACCCAAGAAGATATCCAAATAAATTATGACTGTAAAAGCCCTAAAAGAGGCTAGTGGAAAGAGGGGGAGTAGTGTGCATACCAGATTGATTTTACACCCAGCGCTTCTAACAGCACACTGCAGAAATTGATCTTTCTGTCTGCTGTGATTAGGATCAACATGTCTTTTCTCTCTATTGGATTTGTATAGCTCATTTTATTTCACTAAGGAGGAGAATCCTAATTTACATGAACCAACTCTCAAATGCCCCACAGTGAAAAGGTGACATCCTCCTAGCCACAAGTCACTGATTGTATACCACAGCTAAAAACTGCATAACCATTTTGTTCTTATGTCTTGTGTCCCGCTGAATTAATACCCAGCTATGGTGAACCACATACTTGCAGACAGTTACCTGTTTTACCTTACTTTATATTGAAAATTAGTTCTATTATTCTCTTTTCCATAGGTCACCCATAATATTAAACAGCCTAAAAGTATTCCAAATTAGCTATTAGTATTCCTGAAATTTGGACTATACCAGCCACATAGGGGACAAAGAAAGGGTCATGACAGAAGAATCAATTTGACTGTTTTAATTGCAGCAAAAGTGACTACTGCTTTAACCGGGACACAGAAGACACACTCTCCTCTCATTAACATGGCTGTCATAATGCCACAGATTTGTCAGCTGCAAGAAAGAGCTGGACAAGAGGACAAGTGCAACTGTTGCTGGGGGTCTGCCAGAGGAGCTCCCTGAGCCATGTCAGTGTTCCATATTTGGCCCTTTGTCTGGATTTAGAAAGAGATTGGATAATTTTAAAGACAGTTAGTTACAATTGCAGCTAAGCTAGCTAATATAATGTCAAGAGTCATCATGCTTTAGGGAATACATCACTTTTGGGGCAGCACAGAAGCATTTGTTTTGTAATTCACAGTATCAAAGGGACCACCATCCACTGGAGGCCACGTATCAGCTCAGCAAATAGCTTGATCTCTTATGGCAGTTCCTCTGCATACAGTAGCATTGCTGTCTCAAACAGAAGGTAGGCTCAAACTCACCAGATAAATGCTCTCAACTTCATAAGGACAAGTGGAGTTGGAAAAAAAGGGGAAATATTTAAAAGACACAGCCTTTTTGTTCACAGGATAGTGAGGAAATTTCTTACAAGTTCCTTCTTGGATGAGACTTGCTGGAAGTGACCAGCCAGGACCAGAGAAGCAATCCAGTGCTCTCTTGTACTGTGTCAGCACCAAGACGGGCTTGATCTTCCACCCCTGTCCTGTACATCCTTGCATCTACTGATGTCTATATGGATGTGGCAGCACTGGTGAGGTGTATAGCACCAGCAAATCCCAAACATGCTTCCCAGTAACACTTGGATACCTTGGAGCCACAGATCCACTATTCTAGCAGAGCCAATGCTTTTTTTACAGCAGGGTAACACTGCGGTATCAAAACAGTAACAAAAAAAAGGATGTTGTCAGCACATCAAAATACAGATCCTAAGTGATTACTAACTAGGATTACAATCTCTTTCTCAGTCCCTACTTCTATCCTTGCATTTAATATTGTCATCCCTCTTTGCTGCTCTCTCTAGATATTTGAACACATTATAGTTCAGTTGATTATAGTTCAATAGAAGGATTCAGTTTACCTCCTCTCAGAAATATAAGCAAGTATAATCATTCAAGTCTACAGGTGCACAGTTTTAGGTATAACTTTGAGCTTTTCAGCGCCTTCTACCATGGAGCTTCTTTGTTTGCGCCCTGAAATATTTATCACTCCATAATTCCACAACAGGCAGTTCCTAGGGCAAGTCTTGCCCTGCGTGGGAGGTGCTCTGGTGTCAGAATATTTACCACAGATACAGAGATATCTCTGCAGTGTTAGAACAGATACTGCAACTAGGTCACAGCTGCATTGTATCGACCTGCATATTGATGATGAACAAATGATAAAAACATTTTATGCCTTGATTCTCTTGAAGATACTAAAACACAACCATATTCTTGAGGCTGCTCAGATGTACCTCGCTTTCTTTCTCAGCAACTCCAGTGGTCTCCTTATCCCCTGCCTCGACACTGTCCTGTAAAAGGAAATATGGTCATCACCTTACACTGAGGCAATGGCTGCAGAGAAAGTGGTGTTAATCAAACTTAATGGAAGCATGGCATGTGTATGAGATGCAATGAAATGAGTGGGTGGAACTAAATGGGGTTGTATTCAGCAAGACGAAAAATTCTTGCTGCCACACATGATTTGAAATAATAGGTTGAAAACCAATTAAAAAAACCCTTTGCGTATATCATTGCCACACTGTAGGTCCTAAGGACAATTTTATTTACTTTTACTATCAGTATTCTCAGAACAGTATCAGTTTTAAAGAATCTTTTAGCAATATAAACCCAGAATACTTAACCCTGCTGACCCTGCAGTCTCCAACAACCTCAAATTTCTCCCAGCCAACGCTCAAACTATTCCAACTATAACCCTGCTGCTGCCCCTGAAACTCAACAGAGTTTAAAGGCAAACTCTCCAAAACTCTTACTTCCCCTACTCATGTTAGCAATACTTTTAAAGAGGCTGTTCAAAAGAGGAGAGTCACAAAGTTAATGTTTTTATTTTTCAGAATCACCATTCTCCAAGTCCATATTCAGTGGCACATGCAGCAGGTGCCTGACATTTAAAAATATGAGACATGTGTCAGTGGTTTTGTAAATCTGACACCCATTTAGATGTTCAAGGGATCAAATGCAACAAATTGTAACAGGCTCCTCCCAGTAGTACTTTTTACAACACAGATGCTATCTATTTAACACTAGGTCCTTTTATACAGAAGGTCAACTGTAAGAATCACTAAAATTCAGGCCTGATTTTAAGCAGTTGGAAGTACTCTCTTTTCTGTTCAAGTTGATTCTCTGAGGGCCTATTTCTAAAGATGCTCTGCTGAGGAAAGGAAATCAAAACCCACTATGGAAATCCACTTTGTGAATAATTTTGAAGCTGCTTTGCAAACATAGCTAGGACAGCTTTTTCAAAAGAGCTTTAAAGGTCAAGACAGGTTCAGCAAATCTACATAAAGGCATGGTAGGTTGGAGTATCCTCTTTAGGAATCAGAAATGAGGAGACATGAAGTACTCCGGCTCTAGATAATTCTCTTCACATACTCACACCTGTTACTCCACAATTTCT
Organism: Turnix velox; assembly: GCA_013400935.1. NCBI lineage: Eukaryota > Metazoa > Chordata > Aves > Charadriiformes > Turnicidae > Turnix > Turnix velox. The sequence goes on along the minus strand of VZTY01010734.1, from coordinate 107,978 downwards.
GAATGTTTCAGCCGAAATGGCCGCGTGCTTCTTTTTTAATAGAAAAATGCTGAGTTATAACTCAACTTCATATTACTCATGTTGTTTCATATCTAATCTTCTAGTACTGCCTGCAGTCACCTCATAAGCCCCAAATATGTCCAGATGCCATGTCAAGGCAGCTGCTGACAGTGGTGTTACCATAGAAACCTCTCACAGCTTTATCCTGCTAAAATTACAGTGTTATATAACCTTTTTTATCATTCTCTTTTTTTCTTTTCTTTGGAAGCTGCCAAGCTTCTGCCACACAGTCCTCAATTTTATAGTAAGCTGAGAATGTAAAGGGTCTCAATAGGAAAAAAACACACAAGTATCAATGGCAATATGTTCTCCATTCTTACTCTACCATACTCTACTGCATGCATTCATACAGCCACTCTCAGAAATTCAGAAATCTCTTTTTTTTTTTACAGGAGATGTACACTAATGTTTCCATTGGCCAATAAACTGTTATGTCCAACTGCAAGTCACTAGATAGATGCATTGTCTACTTTTCAGACAAAAAAAATCTGAATTTCTGGCATCAGCTATATCTACAAGTCAACTTGCGTTTCAGAAATGAGCATCACCCTGCTCTCTACAGTCAGGAATCTGCCAGTCACTCCCCTTCTCTTAATAATACTCTGGTGATTTTCACTGGTAAGAATCCCATCAACCCAGCTTTGGGCCTCTTTGCAGAAGAATCTATTACATACATATGCATATTTTTTAAACTATGACTGTTTTCAATGCTTATTTCCCAGGGGAAAATAAGGAGAGCTCCTCTAGCTTCCCAAAGCTTATGACTTCCCAAAGCTAATTTGGCTATTGTGTACTAGTCAAATTGGCTGCACTTCGCTTTTGCTTTTTAGCTTAGCTAGAAATTTTGATTTTTTGGATGTTCGTGTTTGAGAAGAGGTGCACCGTGGCAGTGTCCCATTTTTAGGGCATAAAAGCCTAGTAAAAAGTGTGGCTAATATCTGAGTAAAGTAACTCTCTAGTTCCATAAACAGAAAAAAAATCTCCTTTTGCAGACTTCAACAGCATGACATTGTTCTGCACCAGTTCTCTCTTGTATACTGCAGCCATATAATTTTAATGGCCTAGTAAAAAGTGTGGCTAATATCTGAGTAAAGTAACTCTCTAGTTCCATAAACAGAAAAAAAATCTCCTTTTGCAGACTTCAACAGCATGACATTGTTCTGCACCAGTTCTCTCTTGTATACTGCAGCCATATAATTTTAATGGCCTCATGCTTCAACTTTGCACCTGCCCTTAGCTGTGCACCCAGAATTTGGCCAGATTTCACCACTTCTCTGTGTCTAATCATTGTATTATTTTCCCAAATATCTTGCTCTGACATTTGGTTGAGGTGAATAGTACCTACAGTGGGATTCATCCATAATTAGACATTCTCAAAGTTGAAGGCTGTTTCCTAGCCTCTGCTGTACTTGTTCAGTGTCTGCGAAAAGGTTATCAGGAGCTAGTTTTATGTATGCTTTTGCACAGCTTTGAAAATCGCACAAGCTGAGTGCTTGCTTTAATGGGAGAACATTAAGAGTCCAGGCAGGTATCAGACCCAAAGCACAGAAAGGATCTTTTCCAAACTAATGGGCATAACAGAAGTCAAAAAGCTCATCTCCGAGCAGTGCTTTCAATTCCAAGCGCTTACTGGCTTGCAGAAGAAGAAAGGGAATTAACCAGATTTCATTATCTTTCACTTTATTATAATGCTTTCATGTCATCTTTGTTTGAATGTGAAAAAATGATGCAGTGAGAGGGATAGTAGCATTTTAAAAAGAAATAAATCAACAGTTAATGTATTATATCCTTTAAACTGTATCCTTTGGATTTGACAAGTGCCTTTGGAAATATTATGGTAATAGGGAAATGACTGTTTCAGTGCGCAGAAGTCCATGCAAGGACTTTTTACCATAGTTAACCTCACTTCTGTTGGCTGTATATGGTAATTCTGTCCCTTTGATTATTCAAAATTTTATCCCTTCCCCAGAAAGGATCAACTGTTGGCAGATTGTAATAAAAACTTCACTTGTCCTGTGGCATACGAGACCTGAAGGACCAAGACAAAAATATGTAACAAGATTCCATGCAGCAATTCCGATGAGCTCTTGCCATCTGGTTCAGGCAGGCTACAGAATATAATTTAAATTAAAACCCTAACAGAAAATTTACTGCAAATTTACTGCAAGCTCCTACAACAGTGAATTCACGCCATTTCTGAATTAATGGGATGTGACAGGAAACTCACCACAGAAAATTGAAATTTGTTAGTGGCTGTCACTGTAAACTGGAAGTTAATAAACTTAGTAAAAGATTCACAGTAAGAAAGTATCAATATTTTATCACCGCACTTTTAAAATAAACAGTCATTCATAAAATAAATTAATATAGAACTCCTGTTGGGAAATTATGTGTTTTCATCTTTTGCAACTCAGTGCACTTTTTCTAAGCTTTGATCATATTTGTCATAAATCCTAATCTTCAAACCCTCTTTGCAAGCCCTGGAAAGCCCTTCCTGAAATAACAACCCCTCAGAACAAAATGAGGAATTAAGTTCAGCTATTTTTAAAATCAATGTGTTTAGCTTATTTTCCTGAATTAGCAAGGGTAACTTCATACTCAAAAAGGAACAAAAATCCCAGCACATAGCTAATCAAAACTAACTTCTATTTAATATCTAGGATCTTCATCATGGATTGCTCTTATATTGCCGGGCTCTTAAGAGTACTGTGTTTCTCTATGCCTCTCTCTCAACAGCTCTGCATTTCTGGGCCTTGGCTAGAGCAGCTGCTCACAGACCATGGACCCAGAGCTCCTTGTGGCAGCAAAACACATCAACTGAAAAGGTCATGGCAGTTGAAGAGTGGGTGTGTGGTGCCACAGCCATGGGCTGTTGTTTAATTAGCACTTAAGATATGCAAGAGGTTTCAGAGCATTGCTTTGCCTTAGTGTGAGGCAAAGAGCAGCTGTCTTCTTTCAGAAAAATGGTTAACTTCTTTTACACATTTTTCTTTCATGAAGTCCGTACAGAAAATCAAAATAAAAACATCTAGAAACCTTTTCTGTTTCATTAGTATCTTTTCTTCCACACTACTGCCATTCATTCACAGGAAGAGCAGAACTACAGAAATATGACAACTTTTCCATCACTCCTCTCTCCATCTTCCCACTTCTTTATTTACTCTAACTAGATGTGAGGCATCCTGGACAAGTGTTTGACAGAACATGCCTGAGACAGGAGATTTCATTCTTAGCCTTACTATAGAGTTGTCAAGTTATTACTGTGATTTATATCAATTGAAAACACATGGGAAGGGGAGAGGCTGGTCTCCACATATCAGGGAGCTTTCTTCATGGAGTTATGTTACTGAAAAGGAATGATCTTGAAGTCATCTGTTTCAGTGTTTACATGGAACTGACAAAAGCTCCAATAAAGAAACAAATACTCAAAATCCATGCAAGTGTAATCAGAATTAAACCCTAAACATAGCTCTGGGGAACACACCAGAACTGTTTCCCTCCATAGCTGCAATGCCGCTACAAATCCACAGAGAACAGGAAGGGTTGGACAGAGATCAGCTTCATTTTGCTTTCCACCAGAGCCCTTCACAACAGTCCACACAGCTCTGCCCCACTTTCCCTCTAAACTAGATTATTTTTCCTCTTTTAGGAAGAAGGAAGCAAGGGAAGAATTAGTCAGGTGCTACAGCTGAAGTTCAGCCTGCCTCTTTGTATCATTGGTACTGGATACCACTTTTTATTCCCATGGTATAGACAGCTGGAACTACCCAGGTAAACTTATCAATTCACCTTTAAGAAGGCCTTAAATAAACTACTTTTGTACTACAGAGCCCTGCACACCAACACTAGTATTTCCTTCTTTCTGATGAATAAATTTTGCTTAGTAGCAGCTGTGGCTTTTGCATGGGTCCAACACCACCAGCAGATAAACAGCCCATCCTTGGTGGGTAGAGCAAGTGGGCCTAACGTTACCCCCTAAGTTAATGCCAGTACCCAACCTGGAATCGTCAAAAACTGTCACCACTAGGTTTGTACTGTTTGAAACATTTTTTTAATATAAATGTTAAACAAGATCAGCTCCACAGACAGATCCTTGAGATGCTTCAGCAGCTGCATATCTGACAGGTCTTCTCTCCCTGCTCTGTGCTGCCACATCTACTTCCACTTTCTTCAGCTGATTTGCACATAGATCACTCTACTACAGCTTCCCCATGTGGCACTGTAACAAATGCTTACTTAAAGCCACCTCATTTTATTAATTGGGTACTATCCTCTCTACTTAGCAGATGAAGTTAAGGGGGGACTTGTACAAGGCCAAGAGTATTTTGGTAAGCTGAACCTTACTCTTCTGAGAACATTTAGGGGGCTTGACATTCAAAAAATACAGCTTTACAGCTTCCACTAGATTCTGTGGAAGAGGAACCAACCCACAGAACACTGTGGGTTTTCTGTCCAGTTTTTCAGTACTACTCTGCATATTCTAACAGTGACAGACACTCATTAGAGACTTTAACCATGTTACAGTCTTGAGAGAAACAGGAAAACTGACAGCCTACAAAAACAGGTGCATTTTGCCTCCTGGTATTCTTAGCCTATGAGTATTAATCTCTGCCAAGACATTCTGAGAGTAGAATGTAGAAGAGGAACCTCAGCAGGATAAAATGGGTATTCACTGAGATACTTGTTATAAAAAGGGATACTAGTCAGCAGAAAAGCCCTGCACCTACCATTACAGACTACTTCAGAATCTATAGTGATATTGGGTGCCCTGCTTTGTTCTCCTCGCAGAGCTGTCATTTCCACCCACTGTTTCCTGAATGCTGACATGCAAAAATTTCCAGACTGGCACCTGGAGTTCCCTCTTTAGATCACAGATGGCTTCTAAACCCAGGAGTCTTGTAGACATCAGAAACATGTGATTGTTACAATCACTTTTTTTGTTATTATCATGCTATACCAAGGACCATGCAAGAAGTGCATTAGTTTAGTGCTTGAAATGAAATGAGAAAACTGCTAATGCACTTACTTTATAATAGCATCATTTTTTTCCCCCTTCTGAAGTTCATCTAGAACCAAGCAAGCTGTAAAACAGCAACTCAGATGAAATTCAGTCTAAAATGCCAGATGTAAGAGGAATGACATTTTAGGGCTGAAAGAAGGACATGTGCTGGAAAGACATAATGTGATGCAACTGACCGCTGTGGTCACTGGCCATGGTGAGGATGGAAAGGATGACTCAAATGCAGCAGGCACATTCAACATGATGAAAAGTGGCTTAGATGAGGCTCGGGAGGTGGCATGGGGCACAGGTCACTCACCACAGCCTGCTCTGCTGGCTCAGCAGGGACAGCCTCCTTTTCCACAACAGCAGCAGCAGGGGTTTCTTCAACCTTGGGTTCTCCAGGTGGAGCTTCTTCAGCCTCACTCTTTTATTTTATTGGGGGTTTTAATAGACAGTAGGAAAATTGTTGAAAAGCACACGATAGTGGGAAGAGGGGAAAGGGACCTTCAGGCTCACTGGGCTTTGCCAGGGAGGGCACCAGGGAGAAGACAGCAGTGCTCATTCTTAAACATCTCAATGGCATTTTGATCCTCGGTGTTCTACATGTTAACTAAGCCAGTTCTACAAGCTTCCCTCACAAGGAAAGAAAGTATCATCTTTGCAAATTACATAAAGGTGTGATGGAAATAGAGGTATGGTGCTCAGGTTGCTCAGAAATGATCCACAAAATGAGGGTGAGGCCAGGAATTAAAACTGGCACTTGCGTGTACCAACCCTGGGTTTCAAATATGAGTTTTTAAAATTATTCCCTAGTTCTGTTTTTTTCTCAGACAATATAGTCCCTTCTCCAATTAAATCCCTTCTCTTTCCAAAAAGGCCACTAGCATAGACCTGAATAGTTTTTATATGCACAAAGGCAACCACTGACTGCTTGAATTCTGTCAGCGTGAAAATCATCCCTGGCTTCATATTAAAATGTTTTCCCTCTTTAGCTTTCAATCACTTACAAAGCATCCATTTGTCTACTCACTATTGGGATTTCCAACCTTTTAAATTCTGGCTTGAGCTTGTGTTTCAGCAAGGGGATTTAGCAAATATCACCAGCCCTTCAACACAATCAGTCCTTCAGCAAAGTAGCTCACAGCAAAAGTGCAATTTCCAATGGAGACATCATTTTGCAAATCCATACACTTACAAGGAGAGGGCTGGGAGCTGTGCTCAGCATATTCCATTTATAAAGATGGTTGACTCAACCAAATGAAATAACTCCAGTAGATTAATTTGGTATGAAAAAGTTGCTCAGCATAATATGAAGCTCAAAAGCTATTTAGTTGCTTTGCAGTTGATAATAGGCAGTTAGCTAGGTCTCCCCTGATGAAGAGACAGCTTCTATGAAATTCCTAGATACCAGAATCTTCTCCTCCTTGAATTTATTGAGTTAAAATCAGAGCCACTCAATTCTTTTCTCACATATTCCTTAAGCAGACTGATTTTTAATGAGGTACAGAGAAGCCTGATGAAGAGAAGAGCTTCAGGATTTGGCATAGCGTAAAGAAACATTAATTATATTATACCACGCTGTGCAGAAATCTTTCTGTGTAGCATATCAATTCCAACACTAGAGAATTTCTCAAGGAAGAAATAGGACTAGAATGAGAAACACAGAGCATATTGATCCCAGGTCAGATGACTAATGAGATTTCTGAGGTTTAATACCGGAAGTAACTTTCAGGCTTAAAATCCCACATAACATAATAATGCAGACTGTACTGATGTGCTTCAAGTCAGTTGTAGTCAAGCATTCTTCAGGCTAACTAGCACATTTTGGCTACAAGCAAAAATACTTGCAACCATATTCAGTAACCATTCTGCACAAGAGGAATTGTACAAAGCCACATACAATAATATTCAGAATTAATTTGCTGATATTAAGTAGCTATATTACTCATCCAGAAATGCTTACTCATCCTTACTCTGGGCTAACTAAAGACTGTAAAAGAAACAAAGAAACTGCCCATGTATGATCACTTCTGAAAAGATTCTCCATCCATTAGCAGGAGAGTGTGCCTACTATTAATATGTGTAGAGTGGATAAAACTAAAATGATTCTGGAGATATTAAAACAGCTATCACATACAATCTACCTACTTGCTGTATATTGGACCATAGTACTAACTCCTGTCACATAACTGCAATAAAGAAACTGTTTGACTATACCTTTAAAAAATTATCTTAGAATGTCCTGGTCTTCTTTTCCTTTCCTCTGTGCTATCCTTATGAAAGACTGCTTCAATGAGTAAAAATTTCCATCTATCACCTACCAGCTCTTCCAGGTTAATGTTTCATGGGAAAGAGGGTAGAAAACATGAAAAAGGAGAAAATATATGTGTACTAAGGAAAAAAAATGTGTTTAACAGGACATCTAAAAAGGAAGCAAAACCCACTACTTACCAAAGGCTCTGGCACATTCTCATTTGATGGCACTGCAAATGCAGAGGCATCCTAGATACAGAAATGAAAAACAATCAGGCAAATTATTTGAGATGATGTATTTGCAAGTGACTATCAAAGACCTGATTTTTTATAACTTCTTTGGGTGAAGCCAAAATTAACTTGACATATAATATGGCAAATAGATAATCTGAATAGATATTAATTATAAAAGGTAATTAAGCACAATTCATATTAAAGACACTCCTCACCAAGTGTATATTCTATGCTTTTAAATTGTGTTATGTAACTAAAGGCAAGGAACAACTCTTCATTGAACTGCAACAATATTACTTCAGGCACAATGCATATCTAAGCTGTGAAATTCAGAATCCTTTTTGCAGACTACAAAAGTCTGTGCTGGGGGGGTACACTAACTTTAAGCCACTTTAACATCCTCCTGATTTGGGGATTTTATTTGAACAGTCCTTTAAGTAATTATGGATACAAAATTTCACCTACATAAAGGAGGTACAAAAGTGGAGAACAGGTTCCTCAATACCATAGTAATTCAGAAACAATTACTTTGAAAATACTGATGGGTTAAATCTTGTTCCTACTGCAGTGAAGGCATTAAATTTTATTTCCTTGGGGTAAACATTTTTCCTAAATGATAAAGGGTGGTAGCCTTGTGCTTTGCCTCTTCCTTCTGGAACCATTACTGATTAAAAAGGGCTTAAGTAAAATGAATAACCACTGAGAGAATGGAGTAAAAGCCATCAGCACTGAAAGATTCAGTTTTGCCCTTGTATAAGCTCAGCTTTTGTGTATGCTTTAAAAATATCGTCTACAGGGTGTGGATGTGCCAGTTTCAAAAAGGATGCTGCAAATTCAGTGAGGCCCCAGATTATCCATCTTAAATTTGGGATGCTGGCACAGTCTTGGAATTAGAAATATGAATGTGTTGTCTTCATGTGCTGCATCTTGGTGATGTCTAATACAGAGTTTAACTATCAGCAAAACAGTAAACAATTTAGGTTTAACTTTGAGATAAAAATATACCTTAAATAAAAATAAAGATGCAGAAAGAAATAAAACTCATTTTATTTATACACACAAAGTCACTGAAAATATGTGAAATCATGCTTTACTGATTTGGGTTTTACAAGAAAAATCCATTAAAAAGCAGAAGTTGTCCTTTCAGTTAAAAAAAAATAAAATCAGTCCTGCCAAAGCAGACAACTTTTTGCTATTAAATTCAGTCAAGCCAAGAGTACCAACAGTATTAGCATCACTTAGGAGTAATTTCTAAGAAGAGACAAAATTAAGATCCGAGTCACTATGACATTATGCAGCTCATCTGCAGAAGAGATTTCCTGAAATTGTACAGCCAGTCCTAATCCCTTCCTAA
>VZTY01010734.1:72113-94380 GCA_013400935.1 Turnix velox | reverse complement strand
AAAAAAAGCAGAAAATAGAGGCTTTCAGAAAAATATTGTTCACTATGTAACTGTGTGCATTAACTAACAAATAAAACTTATGTGCTTACCTATAATACATATGTATTTTATATATCAGTGTGCATGTGTGTGGTACACAGCTGCATAATATGCTTTTTTTCTTAAATTAAATTAAATTATGTGATGGATCTCAGTGTATCAAACAGTTGCTTTCCAGCAAATTCACAGCACCACGTGCTTAAGTAACAGGTACAGGAGTCTCCACAGAGTGTAAGCTTTAAAGAGTTAAAATGTTTTTTACATGTTTTTTAAGCCAGTTAAAATATGATCCAGCTTGGGAGTTTTCTGTTAGCTCTCACACCTGGAAGGAAAATGGCATACTTGTTAGGTAATAAATGTTAGTGACCTCTCTGCAGAAGAGCTGAATGGACAGATGAAAGAAAAGGAGGAGGTTTCTGACGAATATTACTAGCCACCACATAAGAAGGAACTCTGCTGGTTGGTCCCAAAAGCAATCCAAGATGCTTCAAAACCTAGCTAATATATTCATACTTGTATTAAAGTCCATGAAATAATAAAAAACTAAAGATGCTCATAAAGTAAAATGTAAAACTGCTCCTGCAATATTTGCAAATCTGTGAGATCTAATATTTGCCCAAGAGAAAGGACTGCTGTATTTATCTTCTTTTCTTGCCTACTTTTTATTTTATGATGATAGATCTTTATAGGGACCCCTGTGCTGAGGTCACAGCTCGGTGCCTGGTGACACCTGTGATGTCACAGCCCTGTCATCCCACATCACTGGGACCATGGCGATGGCCAAGGCGGGCAGGGCTGGGGATGTGTGGGGAAGTGTCATCACTTTCAAATCCAACAAAGTTAAAAATCTGAGTTGGGGGCTTCATTTTGCTGTCTTTGTCCTGTTCCCAGGGACTTTTTAATAGGGTCCAGGATGGCAGGCCAAGGAGTAATTGATGCAAATGGGAAGAGGTGAGATTTAGGTTGCCCAGAGAGGTTGTGGACGCCCCCTCTCGGGAGGTGTTCAATACCAGGCTGGACCTGGCACTGGGCAGCCTGATCTAGTGGGAGGTGTCCATGCCTATGGCAGGGGGGTTGGAACTTGATGATCTTTAAGGTTCCTTCCAACCCAAACTATTCTATGATTCTATCTCTTATCAACCTCTGCTCTTGTGAACAGAAGACACAATAATAACTCACTAGTCAGATTTACAGCAAGTGAACATCAACAGCCATTTTCCAATCACTTTTATTTGGTTTAAGTCCAGTTACCTGCTGCTTTCGTGGCTGCAATCACATGTGTTACTCTGCTGTAACATTATTAGCAGAACATTCAAGCTTAAAACAAAAATTATAAGTCCTCTTACAGTGCTAACTGATACAAGCCCAGGATGTCCTACTGACTTCCCCGGAAGGAGAGATTTCTCACTTTTCATTTTTTCATTTTCCTCTCATTGCTCATGAGACTTTGAGCATGTTGAGGAAGGAACAAACTGAGGAAAAACTGAGACAGAGCACAGCCAGCGAATGGAGGTGAGGGCCATGCACATTTAGAAAGGTCACTTCTGAAGCAGACATAGAAACAGGAAAGCAAGTGAGGAAGGGCAGACTGGGGTTTACTTATTGTGGTCTGATTACCCTGCCAGAGCAGTGGAGAGAGGTAATCAATAGAATGATCAACAGGAAAGTCATCACAAATTTCCTGAGTTGCAACAATACAGATAACTCCTGTCTTCAGCAGTTTGATGAGGGGAAAATAATTGTGACTGAGGCAAAAACTGTGCACGTATAGAAACATCATGTAAGGCTCTCTTCCTAGTCTCCTAACAAAGCAGCACAAGTCTTTCCAAAGACTGTAGCCACAGGTTTCATTCTGTCTGTGGTGCCACAGCAATGACCCTGTCACATTCAGTGAGACTGAGAGCCAGAGTGCGGGACTGTCTTCCTTTCTCAAAAGATGATGATCTGACTCATCACTCTTGTGGATGTGGACCATTCTTTCTTACCTACACACACTGGCAGGAAAGGTGAAAGGAGAGGAGAGACTGGTGCTCAATGAGTGAATCCTTATTTACAATGCACTTTTCTACACAGAATTACATTCTGTATTTCATGATACAGTTGCACCAACTGTTTTTCACAAAACCAATAAACCCTTCTTCAACTTGTGCAATATGATGTCAGGACAAACAAGCTCTGTCAAAAAAGTTATATGTCTTTGGTTTGACACTCCCACTACTCTAACAATACAAGCTGAAAGGCAGAGTCAGCAAATTCATACTCAGAGTCTGCTGTCACTGCTGAATGCCAAGTAATTTCCTTCCTCTTCCCCTTTCTTTTCCCTATTTAGAATGAGCAAGAAAAATAACAAGCAAGATGCACAAAGCCTTTGCTATGATTCAAACATTTATAGCAAAACACACTGAGAAATTTCACAATTCGGTATTTTCCTGAGAGTGCATTACCACCAGAGATCACTACAGATCTCATTACATAATTAGGACTGCACACCAAATAAGAAATTACTGAGGAAGAGATCAGCAGGACTCAGAGAACCAGGACTATCTCAGCCTTAAAGCTTCTTGCCATCTCACTCCTTGCCAGTGCTGCATTCCAGTGCAGCTGATCAGTCCTCTAATGTCTCACTGTTACATCAGTGATAGCTGCAGGGATAATAGGGCTTGCTAACAGCATGTAAATCTTGTTTCCTTCTCTATGTACAAGGCAGAGCTACATCTCTGCTGGTCAGGAGAATTTCCCTACTGTACCATTAGCCCTGTGGGTAGTAAGGTTGAGCTCAGATCTTAAGATAGAATGTCCCTTAGGGTAAGCCAATTGAAATCAGCAACTTGATATATCAGATATATCACCATGTTTTTATTTTTATATTGTAGCAAGAAACTTCCATGATGAATATTACCACAGAATGCAGAATTTCTTTAATACTCACTCCTGCAAGGAAACATCCTAGTTCATCCACTCATTTTCCTTGAGGCTGTGTCGAAAATACCTTTATAAAAGCAAAAATATTTAGATCATATCCACTCTCTGGTACAGCAACCCCACTGCAGCAAAGCAATCACATGATGACCCATGACACATATCTTTCAAGACATGAAGTGTAGAAGCTATGTTAAAAAAAAGAAAGAAAAACAGGCACTGGCAAATTAGAATGTTGGTACTAACAGTTACTTGAATGATGGGAAATAAAAGCATTCCAAGGCAAGGCAAAGGTACTGCAACCATTGCAGATACAGTGTTCATTAGTATATGAGGCAAACCTTTGCTATGGGCAGCACGTTGCATTCATATGCTTTGTCTACAAGGCAAAGAGATACCTGAGACATGGGTGAATGAGTAACTCCTGTTGATACAACTTCTGGTTTGAAAGGGTCGAAGTCCAAATCTAGCAGAGATTCCTCTTTCTTAGCTTCAGGAACTTCATTCTGTTAGAAGAGAAACATAACTCTTCAAAAACTTGTCTTCAAAATTTGCCCTGAGCAGTAAATATTGAGGCACAAGGAAAAAACCCCATTATATTACAGACTTTCCAGCTATGGTGAAAGCCAGGAGAGGAGGAAGCTCTGAAGACTCTTCTGAGCTTCAGTATAACTTTTAATTTTCTTTTTACGAGCTTCAGTTATGATGCCCTTGTTTTCTTTCTCTGTAGCCCAGCTTTGTCTTTCAGAGAAGATCCTTTTAAAGCACTTTGAGACAGACACCACAATTAAAAAATACATTGACCATACATTCTATTATGAGAATCTCTCCCTAAACACAAACTTCAACAAAAAGCCAATACAGAAGCACATAAATGCATTTGAATTAAAATTCAATTCTGAACACTATATTTAATGCTGTCCCTTAGCTCTAAACTTTGGGAAATATCTTACATAACACTAACTAAATCTTGCTACACTGATCTGCTCTTACAAAAGTGGATTACATGGTAGAGCCCTTTTTTGTTTGCAGTTAATGAATTAGCCAAGGTCTCTGAGGTCACTAGAAATATATGGCAATCCCAAGCGCAAATACAACCAGAGAATGGACTGAGTGCTGTTCCAAGGTTGCTGGTCTATGAGAAGCACAATATGAGCTGTCAATGTGCACTCACAGCCCAGGAACCCAACCATATCTTGAGCTGCATTGAAAGAAGTGTGTCCAGTAGGTTGAGGAAGGTGATTCTGCTCGTCTACTCCACTCTAGGGGAGACCCCACAGGGAGCACTGCATCCAGCTTTGGAGTCCTCAGCAAAGGAAGGATGTGGACCTGTTAAAGCAGGTCCAGAGGTGGCCCACAAAGATCAGAGGTCTGGAGCACCTTTCCTATGAAGACTGACAGAGAGTTGTGACCTTTCAGCCTAGAGAAGAGGAAGTTCCTCCTAGTGACCTAGTGTTTGGAGGAGACCTAGAAGAATGCTTTTTACAGGGGCACGTAGTGACTGGATATGGGGCAATAGTTTCAAACTGGAAGAGGGTAGATTTAGATTAGATATCAGAAAGGTATTTTTTACTACAAGGGTGGTGAGGTACTAGAACAGGTTGCAAAAACAAGTTGTTGAGGCCCCAACCCTTGAAGAGTTAAAGACCAGTTTGGATGGAGTTTTGAGAAACTTGGTCCAGTGACAAGTTACTGATTGCAAAAATTACCATTACCCTTTACCTTTCCCTCAGACCAGAATGAAGAGAACACATCATTACTTTTGGAATGAAGACCTAAATATAGAGTAACCGAGATATCACATTAGATGTAGATTTAGGAGAAACAGGAGTCTCAAGACATCCCTCTATAAGGGACAAAGCAGTGACACCATAGCATCATGAAACACAAATAAACAATACATTTGAAAGAGGTGGCAGTGGCAGAAGCAAGGCTGTAACTCTCAGAGGATATAAACTCACAAGGGATGCAGAAAGGCACAAAAAATCTCCACAGACCAAAAGAACCAGTACTTCTTCTCTGCAGACAGTCTGCACCAGACTTAAATAGTCCTACTACATACAGTCAGTTCACTTCAGAGCTCTCAGACACACTAAGTACCTGGAGGAGCAGATTATAAAGGTATACAATGTCTGAGGTAGTAACTGGAGACTAGGGAGCAATGTGATGTTAAGAAAACAAGAAAGAAAGAAAAAAACAAACATCCATTTCTAAACAATCCCTTCATCTGGTCACCCAAATACTGCATCTTCTCACCCCTTTCTTTTACTTAGCAGTAGTTAATCCATTTTTAACAATGAAAAAATTGGAATTGTAAGCTGCATTGTTCAGTTAGGGCAGAACCATCAGCAGCATCAAGCAGAGCTGTCTTTCAGCATTTTGCATAAAACTGAATGCATCACTACTGCTTGGTAAAGAAAAATGAAAGGAGAAAAATATTTGGCCTGTTCATAATCCTCTCTGAAGCACAGGATTAAAGCATCAAAGTTTTATTCATCAGCCTGTTGGTTTTGTGCCACTGTGCCAGGGACACTGGAGGTGGTCCTTTGGAAGGTCCTGCACCTTTACAGGGCTCTGCAGGCTTGATAACTTACTCTACACTGCTCAACAAGGGTTCTAGCAGTGCAGAAGATTTTATAAGCACCAAAAGGAATTAGTCCTTGTTTCCTGTACACTTCATGCAATGTATCTTGAATAACTGTTTCTCTTACAGAAGGATATAAACTCCATATATCACACTATGCCTGTATGTATTTAGAGATATCAGATACAGCAGGAATGCTTCAGTGATTGTGGGTGGATTTTGTGGAGGAAGAATTGCAGATGGTTAATGAGAAGGACTGAAAATACCTTATGTCATTCCCAGGTCACTGACTGTCAAGGATGGAGTGACATAAATCACACACCTTGAGAGACAAGGAAAGATTTCCTTTCTCAGGAGCATGGGAACATGGGAGCATGCCCCACCTTTATTATGCCATTCTGTTTCTTGTAGAAAGGATGCGAAGATTCTTGGAATGTGATTTACACTCATTTAAAGTCCTGTTCCAATGTCAGCTCTAAGTAGAAAACTGAACTGGTCCCATTTCTGCTACCCTGGCTGGTCTGACAGGTGAATACAGCATTTAATGCAGTGGGAGACATAAAGCATAGCTTACACTAACTCAGCTTACACAGATGCAAAGGCTCACTTGCTGGAGTGGTAACTCCCATGAAGTCAGGGTACAGTGATGCAACAGTCCTTTAATCTCCCTTCATAAGTGGGGCCCCGCAGCAGCTGCATACTGGGAGCTGCCATTAATACCTTAATTACATGGGGACTTAACTATAAGTAACTCCTTTCTCTTCCAAACAGATCCCTATGGAAGACAGTGCTTTTTTCAATTCTCCACACCCATCAAAACATAACATGTTCAGATTCTCTAGAATAATTTTTGTTTACATTGCTGTGCCTACATTCTCCTGTGTTGTCAAATGAGTTAGTCCACAAACAATAATTCACATGAAAAGAAAAATTCATAAACATTCTGCATCAGTTTCAGATCTGCATATTTCGTCCCAGTCTATCAGATGCAGGCTGTTTTTACAGTTGCAATTACCATAATGGAAAGGCCCATTATTGAATAACTAATAGTTGCCACAACTGCATAAAAGCTGAATACAAATTATATAGACCTTTTATATACAACTGTCTTTCCTGCTTGTTGTATGTGATTTTTAAAAACTCAGGACTTCATGATAACTAAATTACATTAATTTTGATCACTATTCTGTTGTGTAAGTAACGTTTCTATCAGTCAAAACCAAGTGAATGAATAATCTAATGGAGCAGCCTTTGATACCTGCAAAAAGTTGAATAAAATAGCCTAGTTATATTTTGAGAAAAAAATCACTAAGAAAAAAAGGAATAATTTTGCATTATTTTGATGGAAGAAAGAGAAGTAATGAACTATCACTGTAAAAGGCCAACGGAGATGCTTAGGATTTGAAAAAAAACCAGCTCAGATGAACTCCCAACTTGTAACCTAGATGAAGTTAAATCTCAAACAAAACCCGAAAAATCCCTTATCAGCATTTTCAGGAAAATTCTCATATTTTGAATATGTTGTCAATGTTACCCCTTTTGAATGGGTATGTAGGACCTGTATGTGTTACCCTTTTAAAATACCATAATAAGGCAATTGTGCCTTTGCCTTCTACCTGCATGCTCCTCCTCCCTCCCCACAGAGATCAGCCCAAAGGCCACTTGGAGAACTCAGGGTGTTTATGACTCATACACAACACCCTAAAACTTACCTGTGATGGGGTTGTCACATTGATTTCTGGGACGAAGTTGTCATCAAAGAGGTTGATGATATTCTCCTGTTGCAGCTCCTTCGTGGGTGTGAGTTTAGGCAGCGGTGGGACTGGTGGGCCTTTCCTCAGCTAAGGCAGACAGCAAAAATGTCACAGACTAGTTCAGGGATATAAGGAGCTTCATGCTAGACTCAAACAAATTGTATTAGGTTTTTATCTCTGCTGCTTCAAATTAAAATTTGAGAATAAGCCATGTATTGAAAGGAATTGGTTACTTATTTACCACCTTGAAATAAACATTTGTGGTAAAAGCAAAAAAACTGTGTATCAAACTCAAGGTTTAAGTTCTCATCCAAAAGTATTTCTTGGCTGTTATTTCTCTACTGTGACAGACACAGGGTGCAAGACTCTCTCCTATGCAGTTCATAGTTGGAATGGCAATACTGCACAGAATGAGACCTCTGCAGCTTTCTGGCTTCTTAAGTTCACTACTATTCAGCTTTAGTATTTTGTCCCTGCCCACCCATCACTACTTTTAAAGCCTACTTAATGCTAACACCTTATCATCTGTGGGAACCACAGCAATTCAAAGGTACTTAGGTTATTAAATCCTCTGCTTTCTAGAGATTCACATAATTATGACAAAATAATTGCTTGGAATAATATCAAATACTATTGGGTAACTTTGAAAGCTGTCAAAATACCAAGAAAAAAAAAATCCACAAAAAATTCTCAGGTGGTATAGTGATATAACACCTCTACCACTGGTAAGACTAAACTGAGTCCTACCAGACAAATACTGAGGCATATCACATTTTGAGAGATCAGAGAAGACAAGTGTGTGTCATAGTCATCTAGGTTGGAAGGGACCTTTCAGATCATCAAGTCCAACCATCATCCCAACTCTTGCAAGCTTCATACCTGGACAGGGACTTGAACCCTTGACCCTCAGATTAGGACTCTGATGCTCTCCCAATTGAGCTACACACCCAGGTCAATATGTAACCAAATGCAAAAATAAATTCATTCTGATGTTCTAGAAATAGCCATCAGCATAGAAGCATTCCAAATTCTGAAAATATCAGTAACATCAACACAAGTCTTTGCTTGATGCATTCACCGAGGATCATGTATAACTTCCATGCTACAGATGAAGCTCATGAATGAAACTGGTTCTTATTTCTCTAATACTACTGAAAGTAGAGATGACTTCAACAAACTTCTCAATCCACTGTCAATAACAACCAACAAGCCCTTGATTACCAGTAATATTCATGGCAGTATTTAAGCGAGCTCTAATATTTACTGTTTTAGAGGTTGGCGAGACTAGCGATACCTACTGGCTAATTTTTTTCAAGGTAAGCATAAACTTGAATGAATTAAGAACAGAAATATTTAACATACTGAAATTCTCCAAGTGATTTTAGAAAAAGGTTTGTCAAACTATTACTGCTGACATAGGGATATAGGTTCCTCACAGACTATGAAACTTTTTAAGAAGTTTTATGCTTTGTCACCACACATCCCCCCAGTTTACTGGGCAACTTAAATTTTCTTTATTCCCCTTTATATAAAAAACACTTTCCACTAAGTTTTGTGACACGAGAATGAGCAACCAATAAGCAGAACAGACAGCAACAGAGCCAGCGGCCTCCCTGTCACTTCTCAGTCACAACCTAGACAAAATATCCACCACATAAATGAGCACAGCTATCTTTTACTGTACAACAATTTCTCCTGCTAGGTTTTTGCTTACCTGTGTGGGTGACTTGGGTCGAGCTGGTGCCGGAGATGCTGGTGCCAGCATATGATTGGGACTGGCAGTAGGGCTAGGCAGGGGAGAGACTTCCTCTGGTGGTGATGGTGTCTTTGCAATGCGGAGGGGACCTGAGTCACTGGACAGAAGCAAAGCAATGGCAAGGACATACATTTCATGCTGTCTTATAATCATGACATTTTGATGCAACAGTTGACCTGCATCCCCAATGTAGTCCCAAGGACACAAAAGGTAGGTCACACCGGAGATTAACTGAGCCATTATATAATGATTAAAACTAAAACTGCAATCAAATTCAATTAAAGTTCTGCAATCTACAGTGTCAAAGCAAATTTTTATCTTCAGTAATCTTGATTTGTGGAACATCTGTTTGCCCAATCCTTATAACTTCAGGGAAACACAGTACAAGCACTTTTTCAGACTTGGTATTTGAAATAGTGTTTTGCATATAAGTTTGTAACTACTATAAACTGTGAGATCAAATTATTGTATTCAATTCACACAGTTCTCAGAATGAAGTTCTCAAAAGATAAAAGCCCCCAGAGAAGGCATAACAATGCAAGTAATTTTAAAAACTCAACAACTTCAGAAAGGTTTCAACAAAATGAAATGCAACCAAGACTATTAGAAGAAGATTACTATTTAGTAGTACAACTCACCACAACTATAAGCATTCAGGAGCCAAGTGACTTCAGCAGAGCTCTGCTGATACTAAGAGAAGATCTGATGAAGTCCTGAGAAAGGATCTACCCTTCTCACGAAAGGACCTGAGACATACTTAGCTACCTAGAAATGCTGAAAGCTTACAACTTGGGGAAGCTATAAACTACAGCACTCAGTGACCACAGCACTTGGTACAAGAAGAGCAAGTCCTACACATCTTCAGGGAGAACAGCAGCACTAATTGATTGAGGAGACCACACCATAAACAGGTTTCTAATGCCAACACAAGAAAAACTTGCTCTTTGCAAAGGACAAACTTAGCTCACACTCACCACCTCTTTCTGTGGAAATATCAAAAGAAGAAAAAAAAAAAAGGCAATTATTAAAAAAACCTCTTTCTCAAGTATAATATCTGCCTTCAGGATAGAGTACTATGTAGCATAGAAGTTTTTAAGATGCTTCTTTAAAAGAAAGATCAGGTACTATAGTCATCCAGTATTGAATTCTTGTGCATCTGAAAAGAAAAGCTGCTTTATCTTAAGAAGACCTACTTCTGAGTAGTCTTTTAGAGCGTCGTAACTAAAAATTTAATTTGGAAACTAGATTGTCACACAAGGTTCCATGAAGAGTACAGTGAAAGAGAGTAATATGGAATCTAAACAAAAAAATGTACTTTAAAAAAGCAGGTTTAAAATAAGATCACTCTACATTAAAATAGGTGTATTCATTTGCAATAATAATTTTTTTTCTGATTGATGGACTGAGTAATTCAGTGGGAATAAGCATGTACATGCTGGACATGGTCTAGGAAACATAAGTGGAAAAATTATCTGTTTATTCCAAAAAGTGCTTGAGGTTTTCCAGCATTACAGTATTTTTTATCCCATAAAAGTATTTTATAATTCCTTTATTGACACATAGTTGAGCTCCTGTGTCCATCCTAAAAGGGACTCAAAGACATCATGCGTGAATTAACAACTCTCAAGGCAAGGTGTAAACATATATGAGCATGGATTAATGCTGAACTGATTCAAAGCAAAAATTATGGACATGCTTTAATTTTGAATTTTGCATCAGGACAAGAGGTTCCATATTTTCATACTTTTTATTCCACAGTGAGAACAAAACCAATGTAGAAATATAAGCCATATGTTTGAAGCAGATGTTATGTTGTTCAGTCAGTCTTAATTGTTGCTAATCTGAGTCTAACTTGAGGGTAAATTAGCAGTAGCTATTACTTTGTTCTGATTGCTTCTGATGAGCTGGCCTTGGCTGGAAATTCAAGGTTTATGTATTCTCTCTAAATACCACTGTTATTTTGCTAAGTCTTACTGTTTCATAATTTCAGTCTTCTCTGCCTATAGTACAAAGAGATCAAGTTATGGCAGAAATGCTACATTTGTAGCAAGGAAAACATTAGAAATACTGCACTGACCTTAAGAAAGCACCATCAGATTTTATTTTTAACTTTTCTTCTCAAGACAACATTTCTCCTGCAAATCATTAATAATTTGATATCTTGTAACATTCTTTAGCTTTTCAGTTTTTCTGATACACTCACAGATCACATTCCTTGACTTTTCCCCATGAGCAGAAGAGGCAAGAGATGATTTAGAAAGATTGGTTCTCACTTAATCATATGCCTTTAGGAGCTAAAAACACATCTAAACATTTCAAGGCTTAAAAAAAATAGGAGAATTAGCAACATTGTTGTACGCTAAGTATTTATGAATAAATAAGCTATATACTTTGCCTGTGGAAACTGGTGTAACAGCCTACAAGGAACTTGGGTAAATTGCAACAGCTGAGAATTTATCCTTCATTTTTTTTTGAAAGAAAAAATAAGTGGGCAATAAAGGAAGTTGTGCACACTCATGTTTTGTATACTCACATTGAGAAGAATTTCAGCCAAGTTACTTTCCTCAATCATCCTAAACAATCTCTCCCAGCAGCCAGGCCGTGTAGCAAGCACTACTCACGGCGTAAGTGATCACTATATGAAATACACAGACTTCACTATCAATTTTATAAAGCATTAAATTCACCTTGGTGCTCCTTGAATGGTGAAGGCCTTGTCTGCATGCTGGTCTCCCAGTTTTGTCATCACTTCATAAAGCTTGTGACATAGCTGAAAAAGCAGAACACTTGCTTGAGTTTATATGAAGTACATCAGTCACAATTAAAAAAAACCAAACAAGTGTTAAATCTGGTCTGATAACTGATAAGCTGATAATGTAGAACCTGATAACTTTAAACTGGCATATAGATTCTTCCAAGAAATGCTCCAAGCCATGCTCATCAAAAGGCTAAGTAGAAACCTACCAAAATCCATAGAATCAAAGATAACAACAGTTATTTCAAAACATTGCTTTTCAAAGAATCGGTGTGACCAACTGATGCCTGATCTCTGATGGAGGAGGTCACCTGATATTTAAAGCAACATTGGTAGCAGACAAGAATTTACATGACACTTAAAGTCCAGTGACTTTTTCTAACAATTTTGGTTTGTATAAGGAGGTTACTACACGTAACACACTACCATGTACCAAGGTACATGCTCACTGAAACTGTTCAATTTGCCAAACAGCCACAGGCAGAATGTTGCATTGCTGACAACATTCAGAACAGTCTTGAAGGGGATGCTGGATGCGTTTTTCTTGTACTGCTTAAAATAATGAAATGCTTAGCAGTTGGAAATGGAAAAAATAATTAAGGCAAAACTACACTAAAAAGAATGGAGGAGTTGTTAAAGTAGAAAGTGAATTTAGTGCTACAACAAATAATAAATACACTGTAATCCAAAATTTTATGAGCTGCCCTTCCCTTAAGAGGAGTACAAAAATGGCAAGTAGGAAGGAATACAAGGGTTATACTTACGAATCAAGGGCAAATTCTCATGTGTGCCTCTGTTAGGCTTTTACAGCTGCATTACAAGACATCTGCTTGCATTTATGCATGTCACATAATCCATTATACACAAGATATTAATTTTTACTCACTACAGCTATTTCCTTGTGAAACTTGGCTTCAAGGCTGGATACATTTTTGAAGGTGTTCACATAGAATCCAACTCGTCTACAGAGGATGGTACCAAGAAAGGAAAGAGAATAAAAGGGGTGGGAGGGCACAAAGGCAAATTATTTTTTTTTTTCCCCACATGACAAGCAACAGCTTTCACTATTACTCTCAGCAAAGCAAATAATTGGCTCAAGTGTCACAGTTTCAGCCTAATTCACTCATGATTATTTCCGTTTGTGTTACGAATCATCATACTTGACACTGCACAGAGCAAACCCAGTTGAGATTACTCCACAATGTGGGGCTTTGTCTTGTTTTAGAGAAGGGGAAGACCATGAATGATTACATGCCTCCTATGTACTTCAGAAGTAGTTTGTGTTTACTGAGGTTTTGAATTCCTCTTTTTCATTTAAAACTTTCATATGTCATAAAACCCCACATATTTTTGCATAAGAATAAGCCTGCCAATTGTCAACTCAATGAGTTATTTTCTTCCTGAATAATTTTTAGAACTAAAAAAAGATTCTGAAAGTGATTGTTTTCAAAATTAAGGCTATTGCTCAAATTAAAATCTACCTTTCCCTAAAGCTAGTGGTCAACACACATATTGAAATAAATAGCCCTTATTTAATATGCAGTTTTACTTTCAGCAAGCCCAAAAAACAATTATCTTCAAGTACTAAGAAGTTTTTCAAATGAAATAGGCAGAAACACAGCAGGAATATCCTCTGTTGATCTCAAAATTTAACAGGAATTAATTTAGAAGCCAGAGAAGACAAACAATACCTTGGTGACTCACAACACATTTCCACTCTAGACTGTCACTAATGAGATGCATAATTTTCTACTGCTTTTGTTCTGTTGTTCATTTTGTCTGCCTTTTCTGTATAAACTTGAATTTACATTTAAACATCTTGATCAATGCACTTAAGTGTGATACTGAAAAACTATGAAATCTGTATTCTGATCTCATTATAACATTGGTTTTAATACTACCTAATAGAAACATGGAAACAAGTGCCATAAAATCTTTATATATTTGTATATACTTTTCAGATTAAAATGACCCATAAGTAGATCTGTAACAAATCTAGAAAAGGATGTGGCTGCTCAGTACAGTTACTTCTGGCAGTAGAAACATTTGATCCTTATTAACATATGGCTTAAATGTTTTTTTAACTTGAAAGGATCAGGTATCCACCAATAAGGTATCCGAGAAAGCAGTTGGATGTAGCCATAATTTGCTGTTCTCTGTTCTGAGGCAGTTCTTCACCCATAAAATGGGGACCTTTTATAATTAAGAATGAAGATATGATAACAAATCTTAAATGCCAAGATATACTGAAAGAAATAAACAAATACACATATAGTAAGTATAAATCTGGATCACTTGCAGGCATTTTCCCTTTCAGTATGTCAAAAACATAAAGGATGAGATCTTCAAGGAGCAATCAACTAATTTTCTATCATCTCATTAAAATCTCTTGGTTCTCATTCCTTATTCCCCCATTAGGCCTTTCAGTCAGCATCTGCCTAGGCTTACCGTGACCACAGAGATGGCAACTCTTCTTGTAAATCAGTGTTAAACTCTTCAAAGACTTTTTGTGCTTTTTGAAATTCTTCTTCTGCCTAAAACAAAATGAAACAAGATGACTTCTGCAATCTCTATAACACAGCAAAACCCGACAAATTATTTTTGTGCCTTTTCTGTGAGTATTTTACAATTTTTATTATTTTTTTATGTGACTCAGTCCCACAACATGCAGGCCAACACAGGACTGCTCAGTCTCATCAAAAGGAAAAGTTAGGGCTCAAACAGGACTCTTTCCTTAAAGAGGCTGAACATGCCCCTCACATGCACCAAAATACTCAGTACACATTTATGCACAATGAAGAGAGAATGTGTCACGTCTCTGCACAAAACCAAAATGCCACTCCAGCTCCCTAAATCTTCTGCCATCATCCTTCAAATCGGGCTACCTTGGTAATTCTGCCTTCATCTTTCCTTTTTGAGCTCTGCAGGGCTTCCAGATGATGCCTTGCACTGTCGTAGTCCACTAGCTTTCTGCTTCGCTTTGCAATGCGAGTCTGTACAGGGGTAGAAATCAAAGTCAGCATAAACAGTACTATTTTAAAAAGCTACTTTACCCACTTTATCATATAAGTTTTAAACATATTTTTACTCCTCCTGATCTGATATACATATCTCAATTACTGTATCATGTAGGAAAATGAACATGGTAAAAGTGACAGGCTAGTCACCTTATTTTAAATAAGGAATTCATGTACAGATGGTTTGGAAGGGGTTTTTGTGGGCACAGGGTTACCAGCCTATTGAGATATTGATGTTATGCAAGATTTATCTCATTCTCCAGATTAAGTGAACCTTTTAAACTCATTGTAACACCACTTTTTCACTTTATATAGGGTTTGTAAATTTAACAAATAATTCTTCTAGAGTTGGAAAAGTGCTTAAAATATACTTCTTAGTATAGTTGCTCTGACACATAAATAAGACAACTGGAGTTCTAATTTAACCGCTACATTTCTTAAAATTTCTTAGAATTTCTTAAAAGACCTTGGTCTTTTGATGTGTACCTACTTCACAAAGCTGTATAGCTTTGCTGAGAGGGTGTAAGTACAGGTTGATTTACAAGCATGTCAGCAATGTTGGGAGTTAATTTTTTTTTTCTTTAGTCCCTAAGCTAAATGACAAAGGGAATTACTGCACAATACTTTCTCAACTATAAACCATCACAAAAAACTTCCAGCTACATCCTTGCATTCACTTTCAAATATTAAATTATCTGCCTCTCACCTGTAATAACTGTCTGCCCACACATTTAAATTAGCAAACATCTCTCTGGACTATGCACCAGCCAGGCAACTGGGAGAGGCTAGAATCTGCATAGCAGTCTCTCCTGATGTGTATTACAAAATCTTTTTAAAACTAATCAAAAGACAGGAACCATAGCTTAGTTAAAAGAAAGATATTTATATAGCCACAGGTGTATCTAGTCAATAAGAAAAGGCCTGCTTTTCACCTTCTCATTTGTCTGGCATTTTAACAGCTGAAGAGCTTAATGTGTTCCTGTTGAAATCAGTGAGAATGATCTCATACTAAATACACAGGAGCAGGTAAAACCATAAAAGTTTTAGCCATAAAGGCTAATTTTCTTCCAAGTATTATTGTATGCAAAATACTTTTACTCACTTGCAAAACCAGTGCAGCCTAATGTCAAGGACTTACTAACACAACAGTATCTTCTACATTGACTTCCACCTCTCCATCCATTTTTTATTTTTCTTTGCTTACAATCTCATTTTCTATTTATTTTATGACTCAACAATAATTTTACAAATTGTTCTTTACAGGAAATAATTTATACTTTGATATCAGGAAATTGTCCTAGATATGTATCCAAGGTCAGCAATGATCCATCCACCAGTTTTTGATGGAAGTCTTCCCAAAGCTCATCACATTTCTGTAAAGGCAGAATAGACAAAAATGTGCTTAGTAATTCAACTGCACTCCAAACCTAGGAGAAATACAAATGCAATTGGAAAAGATTAATGTTTCTGAAGTTTTAAAATGTTCTTTATAGAAATTAATCAAAGGATAATTATAAGGTGAATGAAAAGGAATAAATTAATACTGCAAGTATTGAATTCACAACAAGAGAAGATTATATGTAATAACTAGTTTGTGGTTTCATTCTTTCTAACAGTAAATGCTATGTGAAAACACCTAGTTTGTGGTTGTGTTCTTTCAAATAGTAACTGCAGTATGATAATAAGGATACCACAGATTCAAAGACTCCCTCAGGGTTTCAGGTTTCTGAGGGTCAACACTGCAGCATCTGCAGCTCCCTAGTTCTTATGCCTGTGTTTATTGATGGTTAAACTTTAGGAATATTTTAATGTAGCTGGTAAAGGCAAACCCTGTTACATAGAGACACAGTGTTCGAGGTTCTGAGTTCTCAACCGAACAAGTCATTACCACATTCTAAACATGCTCAACTCCCACTTCTTTGCATGTTTCAAAAATCCCTGAACTCCCTCCTTCAATGAGAGGGAGGGCAAAGGGGATGAGCACTGTTCTAGAGGGCTGTTATACTACTCACCAGCAAATCCAGAAAGCTATTCCCTAGTGTTTGTTATATCAAGAGCTACTATAGGGCATATAATAAATGGTGTGTGATGCTAGCATTCAATTCACTCATTTCCTGCCCTAACAGAGTCCCTAGTGAATTACTACAATTTATTAATCATGTTTAAAAGAAATACCTCATTTATTAACACAATATTTAATCACAGTGGTCTACAAAGCCGCACAGCACTGGATCATAAAAAGCAACTGACAGTCTTTTGCATTTGCCTTTGTATCTTGCTGATGCAAATTCAGGACAAATTAAAATCATGGAGGTTTTCTGGAACCTTATGAAAGTTTTTCTATGAAGTTTTTGTGAAAGTAAAAAAGATTGCTGAAGAATCCTTTAAGCTACCAACTTTCCTATCATAAAGAATAAAGTAATTTACTTGAATCCTGTTTGGAATGATCATTTGTATCCTGGATTGCATAAATATATCCTTTTTTACTCTAGGTTGAGGGATGCGTAAATATGCATATTTTACAGGGAAAGCAATCAGAAGCAGAGATTTAGAAATATTGCCAATGACTCTCATATTAAGATGAGAAATCTAACAGTTATCCCTACATCTAATAGAGATTAAGAGCAAAATTTTGGTGTTTCCACGCACAATTGCAAATTTCCAACTGTAAAATGTAATAGTCTACAGATATAAGATCAGATGGTACAGCAAGATGGAGCAGGAGATCTTCCAAGTGTTTGACCTAAAACAATATAAATGCTATACTATCTTAACTTTAAAAGTTTGGAAGCTACAAGCTTTTAAAACCAAAACCTTCAGGCCTTCAGCAGAAGGGAAGAGCAGAGGAAAACAGCCACAGAGAAGAAAAGTCATTGTTATGCAGATTTAGGAAGACTGTCTGTCTTCCAGTTCCTTGTTAGTTATCTTATCCAGAAGGCCTTGTAATATGAATGCTAGGTGCTTAAAAGTTGTATTGATATAACAGGTTGCACTTTCTTGTCAGCATTTAGCACATTTTCTGGCAGACTTCCCCCAAAATTAAGGTCATTCAAGCAGGCTGTTTAAGAGCACCTCAAATCGAGTTCATGCAGCATCCTCTAGAATAATCTGTTCTGCTCTAATCACTGGAAAAACCTGAAAAGGCTAAAATCAATATTGCCCTAGAGCCTACTTTGCCCAGATTACTGTCAGAGAGAGACTAGCATCCCATCAAACATCACATTTAGTGCCACTGTTATGACATAGCACACAAGAATTAGCAAATCAATTTTAACAATCACGTGAATTGAGAATCACGACTATAAAACCTTCATGTAAGATATCTTGTAGAAACTTGTAAATCTGTTGCTATCAGGACCAATTCAGTTGACTTCAGTGGGAGCTTAGTCTACTAATTCATAAAATAGATGTTGCAAATGCAGCCTCCGGCCAGCAGGGGATGCATTTCACAAGACCAATACTACCAACGCTCAGAAAACAGGATTTAACAAAATACGACAAAGAATTAAGGGATATTTCAGATGTACACTACTCAGCAGCTGAGATTAATCCATTTGCAGACAAAATTGCTTCTAACTCTTTCCACACATCTTACCTCTCCAATCATTTTCACATCTTCTCGTCCATACCAATCTGGCTCATACACTTCATGAAGAGACTCTGTAAGCTTCTTTGAGGCATCTTGCATCCCTGTAAATAGAAGGAGGAACATATAGCTGCAGAATACAAGAAACAGTGGCTAAGAATCTTACAACATATCAGTATGAACCCAACTATATTGTTCCCCCTGGCATGCTTACAAAATATATTGTTCTCAAGAGCTGAAACAAAAGTACTATTTTCACGCAGCTCCCCAAGGTTAATGTGAGATGTCCTTCACAGAAATATTAATGTGTATTTGTTTGCAGAACAAAATGTTTATATCACACAAGAGATTCTGTTTTCTGTTCTGAACTGAACATATATGAATATGAGTAACAACTCAAGGGGCAGCTCTGGTCACTTAAGATGTGTAATACCCAACGGAAAGGGTGTCCCCAGAAAGACAAATAAATTGCAATCCACTTTTGGCTATCATCAGCTATTCTACCCTAGAGCTGAGAATACCCATCTGTAATGAGTACCATGCCAACTCATGTGAAAAAGAAGGCATTTCTGAAATTACACAGTTAATATGATAGAGATTTATGGAATTGCAGGCTATAAAAATGGATTTAAAATAGGTCTGCACTAAGCAGAAGTGCTCCCTGGAAGAGGAGAAGTCAAACACAGAACATGTCTCAGAATTTCTGGATTTTAGCTCTTGCTACCACAGATGAAACAAAAATGGGGGCAATTATGCTTATCATTCTGTAATACACAGAGGAGCTGGATTAAATGTAAAGTAGCTTCAGTGATATGATGAGAAAAAGCCTAAATCTATCTTCAGTGAGATCACTTTGATCCCAATAAATGTATTACTGCCTTCAGTAGCAGTGCTGGGCTTTGCCTTTCCATTTGGATGGAGCACCAATACATTAGATGTTGACTGTAGTCCTGAATCTAGTGAAACCAAGCTGACCTCATCTAATATGCCACAAGTCAGTAATCTTAAAATGTCAGCTTTATTTCAACTTCTTTGCATCTGCATAGTACTGCTATTTTTTAACTATCATTAACTTTTTATTAAGAATACCACTTTTTTTTTCCAGCCAAGGTCTGTGGTCTCTTGAAAGTATCTCAAGCAGGATCTTCAGATTTTTTCAGCAGTTGAATTCAGGAATAACAATGGTATTTATCCAAAAAAGGAATGTTCAGGAGTGGAAGAGGAGAATTAATTTCAAACCCGATTATCTAGAACAGTTGACTTGACCTAATCAGTAGCTCTTTCACAGTGCATTCCAAACACACACTCCAGATACAACAGGAAAATAAATACAATGATGCACATTTCCTAAAGTAAAAACAGTGGCCTATGGAGAGGGTAGAAGAGATAAAAAGATACTGAAATCAAGTACAAAGGAAACCCTGGTGTTCAGGGGAGGTGGGGAGGATACAAGCTTTCATCATTCAATTAAAAGCTGCCCAAACATAATCCTTGATCTCTTCAGGGTTCATCCCGAGGGTGATTTTTAAAGACAGAGCTCAGCTCAGAGAATTGATATAACACAAGAACTATAATTTCAGAGAAATGAACTTAAAATGCATTCTTACTTTTTCTCCTTCATTCTTAATGCTCTATGATGTATCATCAGCTAAGAGAGGGTTCTGAAATAAAGGGGCTTTTTCTGCCTAGAATATGCCATACTACAGAGGATCTGTAACTAGGGAGGATCTTAAAATAGAGAGGATCTTCACATATTTTTCCAGGCAAAAGCAATTTAAAATTTGTAATTGTCTCAGGAGGTGAGGCAAAACCAGCACAGTATCGCTGTGCTTAAGAAGATATGCTTCTGTCCACTCAGGTGAAGGCACAGATCAGGAAAGTCTTCACATCCTGGATCACACTTGATCCTTTCTGATACCTGAACTTCTGCTCTTAAGGGTGTTGCGTGCTAAACCTGCCACAGCAGACAGGGAAGCACAGCCGCTCACTAATCCTTCCAGCAGCACACACTCAGCTCAGTCACAGATCAGCCTCTGTAAGAGCACCTTTTCCTATACAGACTTTCTTTTTTAAGTACTACAGGACTCAGGCATATATCTGCTTAAAAGCATAAGTAAAAGCCTCCTAAAGTCTCATGCTCGAGTCATTTCAAAGTTGCACCACTAACTTCTAAACTGAGGATCTGGTAATCCTCCTTTCAACCACATTCCTCTAAAAACCATCAATCAAATCCAGGTGCAGCAGAGGTGAGTGGGAATTGCAGTACTTGGCTTCTTCAGTCAAAGGCTTCCATCTGAAACTTCCTCAAGATCATCCAGCCTACTACATCCATACCTGATTTACTGCAATACTCCAAATGAGTGCACAGGTGAATATTCACCCTAGAGGCTTTCCATTCCTTTTCATGGCTGAATACACAAATATACCATGTCCAGTGGGTTTTTTTATTTGTCTGGTTTTCACATAGAATTACTTCTTACACACTGATACCTTTTATGCATTATTCAGCACTAAAGAGGATTAGTGTCTCAGCCATAGAATGCAGACTCTCTCCCTCTGCTGTTTTTAACTGCTATCACTGAGAGAGATAAACTGTTTAAAGCAAGTCATTAAAGTACTAAGAAATGTGAAATGAATTTTCACTGCTGATGAACAGCTAGAAACTTATATTTAATACCAATTGTTTAATTTAGTACCACTTTTTCTTGGTAATTGGGTCACTTATTTAATAACTACAAATGTCAAAATAATTGAACCACTTAGAAAAAATTATGCTAAATAATCCATTACTGAAGTCTGAGGCTCTCAGATGAAATCATTCCTCTTCTGCTGGGAAAGATCTCCTGTCCCTGAAACCCCAAAGGAGGTCCCCACACAGTAGGGACCTTGGGGGTCGCACAGCAGAGACAGTTCCATTAATCAATCCATCAGTGGCAGACAGTAGGCAAATCTTTGCAATCACAGATCCAGTGTACTCAAGCTCCTTTGGATATCAAGATGGCCCAGGACTCCAGGTACTACTTATACTGGGGGTATTTCCACATTCATAAAGGGAATCTATGCTTAATCATGGAGAAAGTTCCAGTTTTTTGATGGAATGAGGTACCTTGGTTTATCTCTTAATATTTAATTATTTGAGTGGGGAAGAAAAATTAATGTGTGGCTCTCCAGGGAAATTATCTATCCGACCTTATGGTTATATCTGTTTATTACTCATTAATCATTGGAGTTGCCACTCAAACTAGTCAATCATTTCATAATTTCATTACTAAATTTTACAGAAAGATGATTAATAAATTTATTGCTTCTTAGAAATTACATGATTAAGACTTGTATGCCTGGTGGATATGCCCAGTTCTGTCAGGTACAGGCTGACTAGGCAGCTCACTGACCTTCAAAGTCTACCCTTGCCTTTCTATAGGCCAGTTACTATTTGTCACTATGCTAAGTCACTCAAATAGTATGGTACTTCTTTTTCATGATGCAGCCTGATGTAGTGGGAGGTGTCCCTGCCTGTGGCAGGGGGGTTGGAACTTGACCATCTTTAAGGTCCCTTCCAACCCAAAATATTCTATGATTCTATAATGTCTACCAGCCACACACCCATTGCCAAGTGTTCCATAGATTTTATTGATTAATATCAATGATCTCCACTTGGAGGGCCGGGCTCCCCACCTTAGTTGAAAGGGACATGGAAACTCATTCAACTCCCACAGAAATATGAGGTCACCCAAGCAAAAAGAAAAACTCCAGCAGTCTCCAGCTTGCTGTAAGCCCTGTAGTCTGCTCTACTCTGCTTTGCTATGGAATTTTAGAAAAGCTTGATAAAACAGGGATTTTGATGAATCTTGACTTCT